>JASDQU010585443.1:2875-31815 GCA_032191745.1 Picea mariana
GTTAGGATATTTAGACACTTAGGAGTTAGTTAAGATCTACTTGGTCTAATGTGTCATTAGGTAAAAGTGTGTTTCTTTAATATGCATTAGTATGCATTTGTATTTAGGAAATCCGACGGTCACGATATGTTCCCGACATAGAGTGATCCGACGGTTCATACTCTCCTCGATCTTAATGTCCATTGATCCATGGCTTAACACCCGATTGGTCCATGATCTCTATTTAAAGAGCATGGAGGGTCATTTTCTGATGATCGATTGTGAGAAACCCTCTTGTAAAATCTCTCTGTAATCTTTTTCTTCGCATTAATAAACTTCTCCAAGTGGCTGCGTTGGCCGGGGCCGTGGATGTTTCCCCATAGGTGTTTTACCACGTGAAAACATCGGTGTGTTGATCTTTGATCTGGCTATGTGAGTGATTACTGAAGGTGATCATCCTCTGTTGGAATACCTGTGTTGTCGAACATTGGCACCCTATAATTTATGTGCCAATTTATGAGCCTATTCGCTCATTTTGCAGTGTTATGGAATTTTTGCAGCATAATCACACTTTTGCAGTGAACAAGAACTTTTGCAACATTATGGCAGTTTTGCAGCGAAAGTGTATTTTCATCATAACTTTTAAATCGTGCACCCGTTTTCCATGAATTTTTTAGGGGAGATGCATCAGGGTAAGATGAACAAACTTGTTTAATTTCAAGTCAAAATGATTCATGATTTTTGAGAAATGAGCCACCATCACCTACAACCATTTTGGGTTTTTCTCGAGACCGTGAATTGGGTTTTTCTCAATTTTTTTTGGAGAAGCATTGTAAAATTATTAACCTGCTGAAAAAAGAAATCATCCCAACCCGGTTCGCTATTTGGGAGAAAAGGCGAAATTACAAATTCGTTGTGGAATTGCTGAAAACAAAGATTTCGCATCAAATTTCCCAGTTTGTTGGGAAATGGTACAATCAACACATAACAAGTTTACTCGAATGCCAACTGGGAGGAGAATGCTAAATCACCATGAAGACTTGAAGAATTATTTATTTTCCCTCAGATGGTGTAATTTGTTGATAATTTTATGTAGTAGTTAGTTAAAAAGTTAAACCCTAAAATATAAGAGTCTGGAGCAATTAGTTACTAATTTGTTGTAACTCCTTATAAAATTAGAAACCCTAAATATTTTGACCCTCTTGAGCTAGCATGTAATGAAATCCTATATATGATGAAAGAAACAAGGGTGAAAGGGTTCGTGACTTGAGAAAAAAGACTCTTTGATTGTTGTATTTGTTTTTTGATATTAATGAAAGCTTTCACGATGAAGGACTTGGATATTTTCCTCAGAGATTCTTGTATTAGTAATCTGTAGTTTGTTTTTCCTTGTGAATGTTTCCTATCTGTGTTGATCATGATGTTTATTCCTCTATTTTGAATAGATGATTATAGGTAAATAATTCATCTTAGATGCTCTTTATCTCACATTCAATTTTCTATCTTAATCTTCTGATATTGTAACATAACTCATCCACTGTTTGGTGCTCTATTATAATTGATGTGTTATTTTCTTCTCACCACCATACTACAACAATTTTGATGACTCACATATTTCTAGCTACCTAGCCTTTGAAGTGCATGTGTTCATATTAACCAGTTTGAAAGACTTGATTCTTTGTTATGATTCCATGCCCAATGGGTGTTTCTCTCAACCCTAACACCATATTTTGAAAAAGTCACTTAACTGAAGATCTAGCCATTGTGCCTATCCTATAACCAATATTTTTTGTGGTTGAGTTATAAGAGAGAGCCCTCTCTGGGTTGGAAGGGATAACTTCCAATCTACAAGTTGGTTTGTGGTTACCTATGGGTTTTCCTTCCACAACCAAGGAAAATTGTAGAGTGATAACATTTTGGCGTCGTTGTCGGGGAGCGAAGGTGAAATTTTCCTTGGGAAAGATTGACAAAGATCCATATCTAATTGCTGATGGTGAAAAATAGTCAGACACAAAGAGGTTGTACATCATTCACCTGACAAATCCATTTTCAAGAATCTAGAGTTTGAAGTTTTCACGGCGAGTCCACTGTCCAAAGAATCAGTAGCCTAAAGGATTTCCTGGCAACTCTACTATCTCAAGATGGATTCTCAATCTGTAAGGTAAGCTCCTATGAATCATTCTCATAAACCTGGTTTTCCAAATCATATGCCTTGTATAGATTGACAAACTTGTTTGCCAAAATTTAAAGATGAGGAAGGTGATGATGTTGCTCTACATTTGATTAAGCTTCATATGCATACATGTAAATTGGGAGTTAAATTTCATGAAGATTGATCGATGAAAATGTCCATGGATACCTTGCACGAAAATACAATATCTTGGTATGAAAAATTAGCACTTGCTAGTCTTTATTCTCTTAAATATTTTCATATAGTATTTTTTGAGAAATATAAAGAACATTATCCTTCTTTGTTGCTGGTTGAAAACTACTATGATAATTTTGAAAGATTCATTCAACATTTGGAATATTATTATGGCAATGAAGAGTTAATGGAAGACTAAATTCAAGAAGCATTGTATGAGAACCCTTTTCAAAATCAAGAGGAAACAATAGAGGATAATTATCATCATACTCAAGAAAATTTCCAACAAACAGTAGTTTCTCCCTTCATTGTAAATAAAGAAAATTAGGACCTTAATATTCATATTCATTTTCCTTCTCTTGAAAACGATGAGGGAATTCAACAACCTCTAGAAGTTTCAGAGAAAAAAAAAAAATGGATAAACTATTCTATTGTGAATCAGTTCAAACTTCTCCTGAGTCATTTATTCAACAAAACAATGAGCTTACTTTTGATGAATAATTTGAGAAAGAAAATCCAATTTCTTTCTTCCTTACATGTCATTATGGATGATGAATTTGTTGAACATGTTATAAATCCTATGAAATTTGATGAAAGTGAGTTACTTCCCTTTGATATTCATGTTAATCTTACTGCTATAAATGCTTCTAATGAATTTTCTGTCCAAGAAAATTTGCGGCAGAATCAAGAAGAATTTGTTGTCCCTGATTGTTTTAAAGGAGTTCATATTCATGGAATGTTTTCAACACAATTAAAGGACACCATTTCAATTAATGAAACATAAATTACAGAGGAGCAACATAGTATTTTGAATCAGTTGGAGTTTTCTCATATTTTTCATGATCCAATTGCTGATTAGATGGGTTTTTATTTTCCAAGAAGCCTCGATATTGCAGTTTTAAGTGTGAACTGATAATGAAATTTCCGTTGCAAACACATTTTTGTATTTTCCTTAGCATACAGGAAGTTCATGTAATCAGTGAGATGATTTCATGGTTTCATTGGAAATGGGATTATACATGATAGAGATTGGTTATTAGCACAATAGAGTAGGTGGTGTGTGCAAATAAGCTCATAGTTGTGAGCATCCTTTTTAGCATGTGTGCTTTTAGATTGTAGTATTGTTTTTTTTCAACTTCAAATTTCAGTTTGGGATGGTTTTAGTTGAGAATTGGTCATAGGTATCAAGGCATGTTGCAGGATAGAGGTTTGGAATGGGCCCAATGGAATAGGCACATGTCTACAGCTTCTTTGCTACCTCACAGGGAGGATAAAATCCCTGGATGGAGCTAGTGTTGGCACCCTATAATTTTCATGCCAATTTATAAGCCTATTTGCTCATTTTACAGTGTTATGACATTTTTTGAGCATAATCATACTTTTGCAGCGAACATGAACTTTTGCAGCATTATGGTAGTTTTGCAACGAAAGTGTATTTTCATCATAACTTTTAAACCATGCACCCGTTTGACATGAAAGTTTTAGGGGAAATGCATCAGGATAAGATGAACAAGATTTTTTAATTTCAAGTCAAAATGATTCATGGTTTTCAAGAAATGAGCCACCATCACCTACATCCATTTTGGTTTTTTCTCGAGAACCGTGAACTAGGTTTTGCTCAAATGTTTTTTGGATAAGTATTATAACATTATTAACCTACTGAAAAAACATAATCCCAAACCAATTTTCCATTTGGGAGAAAAGGAAAAATTACCAATTTGCTGCGAAATTGTTGAAAACAAAGATTTCACAACAAATTTCCCAGTTCATTGCAAAATGGTACAATCAACACAGATCAAGGTTACTCGACTTCCAACTGGAAGGATCATGCTAAATCACCATGAATACTTGAAGAATTATTTATTTTTCCTTTAGATAGTGTAATTTGTTGAGATTTGTATGTATTAGTTAGTTAAAAAGTTAAACCCTAAAATATAGGAGTTTGGTGCAATTAGTAACTAATATGTTGTAACTCCTTCTAAAATTAGAAACCCTAAAGATTTTGACCCTCTTGAGCTAGCATGTAATGTAATCCTATATATGATGAAAGAAACAACGGTGAAAGGGTTTGAGACTTGAGAGAAAAGACTCTTTGGTTGTTGTATTTGTTTTCTGATATTAATGAAAGCTTTCAAGCTAAAGGACTTGGATATTTTCCTCATTGATTCTTGTGTTAGTAATTTGTAGTTTGTTTTTCCTTGTGAATTCTTCCTATGTTTATCGATCATGATGTTTATTCATTTGTTTTGAATGGATGATTATAGGTAAAGAATTCATCTTCAATGCTCTTTATCTCACATTCAAATTTCTATATTAATCTTCTGATATTGTAACATAACTCATCCACTACTTGGTGCTATGTTATAATTGATGTGTTATTTTCTTCTCGTCACCATACTACAACATTTTTTATGACTGACATATTTCTATCCACCTATCCTTTGAAGTTCATTTGTTCATATTAATCAGTTTGAAAGAATTGATGCTTTGTTATGACTCCATGCTGAATGCATGTTTCTCTCAGCCCTAACACCATATTTTGAAAAACTCACTTAACTGAAGATCTAGCCATTATGCCTATCCTATAACCAATATTTTTTGTGTCTGAGTTATAAGAGAGAGCCCTCTTTAGGTTGAAATGGATAGCTTGCAATCTACAAGTTGGTTTGTGGTTACCTCTGGGTTTTCCTTCCACAACCAATGAAAGTTATAGAGTGATAACACCCATTACAGACTTGAGTAGTACTGTGCAAACACAATTGTTCCTACAAAAACCCTTACAATATCTTATCACTCATAATTAATACCAACAATGGTGACAACTTGATAACATAGGAAGGACACAATGAAACTGAACCCCCAACCTGTTACATAACTCCATAGTTATAGAAACTACTCGACTGTTTCTTGGGTTCTTGATTCCCGAGTCTTCTACTACTTTACAACTTCTTCTATTGTCATTTGATGCTTTCACCACTTTTCTAACTGCTTGTACAACTGGAGTTTTCTCTATTTTCACTATTTTCTGTTGGCACTCTTGCAGTTAGCCTTCCACTCATCTTAGTTGTCTTGCACTGCTTTGCGAAATTCTTTTGCAAAACTTTGGCACTTTCATAAAAATGAATCTCTCAAAAATGGAGGGCCTAACAGGCCTCAAATACAATCCTTGACTCACCCGGAGTCAACTCTCTTCCTCCTTACTTGAGCTTCCCTCAAACAGAGGGCCCAACTCTGGTTTCCACTGCCATTGAAACTGTCCATCTGGCAATGTGATGCAATCCATAAAGGAATAAATAGAAATATGTGGAAACATGGATGCATAGGTGAAATCAAGGTCAACCAACCAAGATTACTCAACTTTACCATGGATATCGCCTTGAACACCAACCCGTGGATTAAGGAATTCCTTCAATATATCAGTTTTCGGAAGGGTTCCCTAGCCAAAAGTATGGACCATTGTAACAGACTGACATTGGTAGACATGACAAACTGCTGGACAAAGGTGCAGGCTCAGATATTTCTCAAAGGTCTCCAGGACTAAATATACAAGGGATTTTATTGACACATGATACTTGTGAATAGTCAAACAAAGGTGAGTTTATAGGAAACGTTGAGGGGAGGGGGGGGGTAGCAACATGATGAGCCATTAAGAAATACATTCATGGAAGAAATTTGGAATTAACATCAGACATGATGAGTGAACACAACAAAATATATGAGAAAATTTGGCTAGTGACGAGCACGGTTACCAAGCAAATTTTGATAAGAAAAATTACCTAGAATATTTAATGAGCCCCCTAAAAGTTAACTGGAAATGTAATGAAAGTTGTTGGGACTAAATGAATCTAATTGAAAGTGATGAGACAAAAAAGAAAAAGGTACTAAGAACAATTTAACTGATGATGGGACAACCATATCGCACAGACTTCGAATTGGGAATGTATTAAAAGTGGAAAGATTTGATGTAGACTCCCCAAGCACAAAGGTGATATTCGATCTGACTAAACTAGCCATGACAAATAAATCCTAGGACAAGTGATAAATGGACACATCACCATTTTATTGACGAAAACAAAAAACAGTGATAGAATTGAAAATCCTACCTACAAAACTCACTCAAGGTGATAGGAGTGCGGCGAAACATCATGTGTTAAGAAGAAATGTAGGGCTTCAGGTTTGTGTCATTCACCCATCTTGGACGAAGAATACCATTGAATTTCACTAGCCTCATATCTCCTAACTCCTTAATTTCCACAACTATGAAAGGTTGAAGCCAATGCATTTGTATCTTCCCCAGATGCTTTTGGTATTTGCTGTCATATAAAAAACCTAATTCACCTTGTGCAAATAAATTATTCATAATATGCCTCTCATGTCATACCTTTCGTCGAGACTTTTCCATAGTTTGATGAAAATCCACTAAGAATATAGCTTTGTCTAGTTCCAAAAGTACCACAAGTCGGGTGGTGATGTATTCATGATCTGTCATTTTAGTAGCTTGCACAATGAATCAACTCAGAGTTAAAAACTACTTGTATCCAATCCCTACTTGTACAATTGTCTTACAATTAATTGATAATTTGAAGCACAGACGATTGGATGACATTTTTGGGTTGTGGAGTACCCATCAGGCGTAATACTATTAGTGAGAAATAACGTGATATCAGACATGTAGTCAGAAATGGCCTCAATGTGGAACAAATATGCATCTGGGAGTTGATCATCAACAACTCCACCACTCTCACCTGACTCTAATCGAAATAAATGATTGGGTCCAGCATTTAATTTACCCTGCTTGACAATGATCTCAAAAGAAAATTCCTAAAAGAACAACAACCATCTACAAATTCTACCTTCTAAGACATGTTTATTAACCAAATATTTCATAGAAGAATGATCAGTAAAGAATTTAAAATGACATGTAATTTATAAACTTTTGCAAGGCATAAACCATTTCAAAGCCTTCCCTTTTAGTTGTGGTGTAGTTTCACTCATCTTGTGATCGTTTTCTACTCGCAAAATAAATGGGATGATCTATATCTCCTTCACTTGGTTGCGCAAGTATAGCACCTAACCCAATTCCAGATGCATTAATGTGTACATGGAAATCAATCTGATAATTAGGCTAGGTTAAAATAGGTGTAGCTCTTAGATTTTCCTTTAGGATGTCAAACACTTTATCACAATTGTAACGTACCCAACCACCCACAGGCCAGGAATGCTACCTCAAAACTCACTTCTAAACTGATTTCAAATTTCTGATACCATTTAATTAATGAAGAAGCATGAAAGAAACATAGTGACATCTCATGCAATAATCGAGATTCATGATACAGTATAAAATAATGTTTAAACATGCCATGCACAACAATAGCCAACAAACATGCACATTAAAGATACACATCTCAAATATATTAATTAATACACAGCGGAAATAAAAATATATAAGAATAGAAACACATGATAGGGAGCACTTATCTTTAACACAATGATTCACCAACTAGCTACAAACCAAGGAAGCTCCACCCAACCATAGACACTATTGTTCCAAGTATCAACAATAATTTCACCCCCGAGCCAGGGCTATGAATCCACAAGGATGGTTCCAGGGTGTCACTCAGCTTCCCAAACCAGTCAACACTCAAGCTCTCACAGGTTTCTCAACACAAAACTATCCAAAGTACACCGATTCTCTTCTCTCCAACCTACACAACCCAAGAGAATGGACTCCCTTTTCTACTACACAATCCATCGGGTTATCCACCTCCTTCCAGGGCTCTAGTGCATCCAATCAAAAATGTCCATGTTGAGACTCTCATAATTCACAATTATGAACAAAACTTAACACATGCCAATGCATCTTAGACATGCATGCATTAATTCATGGCCGGAATACACCAACAATCACTACATCCAACCAATAATGGTTTCTCTCCCAATAATTTGTTTTTCCTTTCCCAACCAAGATCAAGGATGAATGATCAATAATGAATTGGTGAATTGAGTGAATTAACATAAAATGAAGAGTGTAAACAATGAACAATGAGTGAACCTCCAAACAACCAAACATGGGTTTATATAATTACTTGGAAATCAAGAATCACATGGCCTTCCCAAATAATCTCATGTAACCAATTCCCTCTAGTAAAACAATTATGGGTGAATAAAATATAATAAAATGACTTAGCCCCTTAATCCCCCTCTCTCGTGGAATCAAAGCCCCCTATAACTCTTTTCCTTATCCATCTAGCAACCAATGATGTATTTTATTATTAATAATGATCAAACATTACATTTCCTAGGCACTTTGGCCTCTTTTAATTGTTTGGGCACTCTGACCTTTCATAAGATAACAAATTACATTATTTAAAATGGGTAATCAAAATTGGGGTATTACATTCCCTTGCCCCTTACTTTGGCATCGTCCTCAGTGCATATACAAAATAGAAATCAAAATTTCAAAATTTATTCAATAAGTCGTGAGTGCTTTGCCCGCATGGAATGTTCATGCTCCCTTGTAGCATCTTCAGGACCGTAGCAGGCCCACTAAACTTTTACCAGTTCTATGACTCAATTCCAGAGCATTTTGAATTTTATGTCCAATATGTGCACTGGTTGGATTTGAAAGTCTCCTTCTGGTTCCACTTGTATCAAATTCCAATCAATAACATGGTTAGGATCATGTACATACTTTTTCAGCAAAAACATGAAATACATTATGCACATTCATGGAAGAAGGAAATGCAAGCATTTATGCAACTGACCCTATTCTATCCAATATCTCAAATGGACCAAAAAATTTGGCTGCTAGCTTTATACAACTTCCCAACTTTAATGAGCTCTTCTTGGGATTCACTTTTAAAAGCACATTCTCTCCCACTTCAAATTCTCTATCTGTCCTATTCTTATATGCATAAATTCTATCTATCTTGTGCTACCTTCAAATTCTACTTAATCTTAACCATCTGGTCTTCCATATCCTTGAGCAATTCTATCCCAAGTACTACTCTATCTACTGGGTTGTCCCAACTCACTGGAGTATTGCATTTTCTACCATAGAAAGATTCAAATGGGCTCATATTCAATGAATCTTGATACCCATTATTATAAGAAAACTCAACCAGGTGAAAATAATCTTCCCACTTAGATGGCATATCCATCACATACATTCTCAACATGTCCTCAATCACTTGGTTGACTCTCTCTATCTACCTATCTGATTGTGGACGGTATGTTGTGCTAAAATTAATATTTGTGCCAAATTATTTAAATAATCCTCTCCATAAATTTGGAGTAAATTTTGTGTTTTTGTCTGAAACAATTGCCTTAGGTATCCCATGCAACCTAGAAATTCCCCTCATGTAAATTTCTGCAATATTAGCTATTGTATGAGTCACTTTTACTAGAAAAAAATGAACAACCTTTGTCAATTTATCCAAAACTACCATTATGGAATCATGTTGCCTTCTTGTCCTAGGAAACTTAGTTATAAAATCAATGGTTATGACTTCCCATTTCTTCTCTAGAAATGACAATGACTAAAGCAAACCCATTGGGCGTCTATGCTCAACTTTCACTCTTTGACATTCCATACATCTAGCAATGTAATCATCAACATATTTATTCATTCTAGGCCAAAATAATTGGCTTCTTATTGCTGCAATATTTTTTTGGTAACCGAGATGTCCTTCATATGGAACACTATGCATTTCCTTTAACACCAAATTCCTAAGTTCCCTAGAACTAGGAACACAAATTCTATTATTATGCACAAGTAATCAATCTTCCTTAATCTCATACTCTTTAATTTTGTGTTGTAAACTTTCTTTTACCTATAGGTAATGTTGATTTGTAACAACAACATCTAAAATTTTTCTCTTTAAATCTGACTGATGCATACTAACATCAATATAATGCATGAGATGTACTCTTCTGCTGAGTGCATCAACAATTTTATTTTCTTTTCCCTTGATATGCTTGATGTCAAATTTATACTCACTTAAAAATTCCAGCCATCTCGTTTGCTTGGCATTCAAGGTTGTCTATTCAAAAATATATTTTAGACCACTATGGTCTGTCCTTAATTCACATCTTTTTCCCATGAGATAATGCCTCCACATCTTTAATGCATGAACTATGGCAACAAGCTCCAAATCATGTGTGGCATAATTCGTCTCACGTTCTTTAGGATTTATGGACTCATAACCAATGGAATGTCCATTTTGAGTGAGGACTCTACCAAGTCCTTCCTTAAATGCATCTGTATATACCACAAAATTATCATTTGGGTCAACAATATTTAAAATAGGTGCACTAGTAAGTAATTATTTTAACAAATTAAAATTCTCCTCACACTCCATTTTCCATTCAAATTTGATTCCCTTCTTTTGAAAAGAAGTGATGGGATGATAAATATTAAAGAACCCTACTATAAACCTCCTATAGTATCTAGATAATCCCATAAAATATCTGATTTATGAAACATTCCTTGGTGTTGGCCATTCTCTAATGGATTCAATATTTTTTGGATCTATTGCTATACCTTCCTATGAAATAATGTGTCCCAAATAAAGGAACTTTTCTTGGTAAAAATAACACTTACTAATCTTGGAATAAAGTTGATTCTCCCTCAACACTTGCAACACTAACCTCAAGTGATGTTCACGCTCTTCCTTGGACTTATAATAAATAAGTATGTCATCCAAGAACACAATGACAAACTTATCCAGATAATTTTTGAATATCCCATTCATTAAGCACATAAAGACACCTAGTACATTAGTCGGTCCAAATGGCACCACTACAAATTCATAATGTCCATACCTAGTTCTAAAGGTTGTCTTATTGATGTCTTCTTCCTTTATTCTTACCTGGTGGTATCCGGATCTCAAGTCTATATTTTAAAATACCTTTTCCCCTCTTAGATGATCAAAGAGGTCATCAATTCTGGGTAAGGGTATTTTTTCTTTACCATGGCTTTATTCAAATTTCTAAAGTCAATACACAGGCTCAATGTTCCATCCTTCTTTTTAACAAAGAGTATTGATTCTCCCCAAGGTGAAACACTTGGGCATATGTACCCTTTCCTCAAAAATTCTTCCAGTTGCATTTGTAATTCTTTTAATTAAGGTGTACTCATTCTATAAGGTGTTTTTGATATTAGGGTAGCTCCTGGTACTAAATCAATAGAGAAATATATTTTCCTATTTGGTGGCAATCTCGGTGTTTCTTGGAATACATCTTCAAATTCTTTCAATACTGGAAAATATTCAAGGCTTGGCCCATTTGTCTTTTTTGGCTCTTCCACATGAGTTGCATATTTCAATTGGCATTCTTTCCTGAGACATATCTTTAGATGTAAGGTTGAAATATCCCTTATTGAAATAGGTCTTGGAATTCCTTTCACAGTGCTTTGTTTTCCTTCTTCATCAAGACGTGTAAATGTATTGTTATGACAATTTAGGTTAGCATGGTGTTTGTCCAATGAATTCATTCCAATTAGGATATCATAAGATCCTAACGCTATGATATTCATATCAACATTAGTACTCACTCCACTTAGACTTAATGGACAACGTCTAATAGCCTCATTGATCCTTCTTTTGGTTCCAGTGGCTAGTTGAACCAAACTTGATTTCTCAAGCTTACTTTTCTCCAAATGTAATCTATCCACTATATTAGGATTAATGTAACAATAGCTTGCTCATGAATCAATTAAAATAACAACGAGATGATTAATGATATTACGTTCCATTTCAATCATATTGGATTGTTACTTTGCTTGATGATCTTCTAAGGATATATATGTTATGCCTATGTCCTCTACTATTGTAGCCTCTTGGATGTTGTGCATAGTCTTCACTTTATATCTTCTGGGAGGGAAATCCTTGTATAAGTGATTTTCTTTGCAGCCCCAACATTGGATTGGTGGTCTTCCCCTTTTTCCCAAGGAGTCTTCATTCTTGGATTCATCCTTAACAAAATGATCTTCCTAATTTTTATTAGGACTGTTTCTGTTGAAAGGAGGTTTGAATCCCTTCCTCCTCTCATCATATTTCTCCTTCTTCTTATACTTCCAAGATTTTTGCATGGATTCTTTGCCCTTTCCTTGCTCATATAGGTACTTAGCCTTCCTGATGGCCTCTATCAAAGTCTTATGCTCATCATATATAATATTCTATTTATAAAAGGATGACAGTCCACTCAAAAACTTTTGTATCTTTACTTTTTCATCTTTGATAAATTCTACATACTTCAACAATCCAAAAAACTTATTTTCATATTCTATCATGGTCATGCTTCCCAACCTTAGTTCAAAGAAATATTGCATCTTCTGGTCATAGAAGTGCTCTAAAAGATACTCCTTATGAAAATATCACTTGAATTACTTCCAAGTGATCCCACTCTCATTAATGTGCTCAACTTGTTTCAAGGTTTCCAATGCAAATGGTATGTGGCAATTCTAGCTTCTAGGTTAGATGAGTAGTTGTACAACTGAAAATACTTCCTGATTCCAAGTAACCAAGATTCAACATCATCTTCCCTTTCTCTTTCACCATCAAAGGATGGTGGCTTAAGCTTTCTCATCTCTCCTTTTAAACTGTCTAATTCATGTCTTCTTCTTTGGTGTCTAACAAGAGACACTTCTAGAATGCTTATGGAGTCTTTTGATCCATAAATTTTCCTGGTTGAGTAAGGAGGTGAGTGATGTCTATGAGTCTGCTGGAATTTGTTGAATAACTAGCTCTTATGTAGTTATCTCCCTTTTCATGATATTTTCCATCTTCCTCCTACTTTGAGTCTGATCAATTCTTTGCTCGTCTATGCAACTGATTTAATCTTTGCATTACTCAAAAATTTATCTGATTTTGTTCTCTCATCAACCTCTCATTTTATTCTTTGTAACTCTACACTTCTATTTTTAAAGCTTCTCACAGTCTATTAATTTTTCTTATTCCCCCTCGCTCATGTGCCCATTGGATTCTATCTTTGCATTACCAAGACTGATATTTTGACCGTTGGCTTCATTATCATGACTAAAGGCTCGCTCTCCTTCCTCCATTTCTTGAATATGCATTCTTATATTGAAATTCTATGGTTATACCCCATAACTATGCAAAATGTGCAAGCAACCATTTTGTTAGAATTATGCATATTATAAAATTTTGTCAAATATTGCTACAGGTCCTTTTTCTGCTCAATCCATGAAGAAAATATATCATAATTATCCAAATTTTGATAATTCAAGGATATTATCCTATGAAACATATTTCCAATGACTATACTCATGCCCCAATCCAATCTCTGAGTTGAAAGTTTTGGCTTCCTTAAAAATCCACTTTCACCCTTTTTGTGCATTTTCTCCACTGGTGCAATTTTATTGAAGTGCCAACTTCTGCCAACTGCAGAAGAAAGCGTGTGAGGAAATAGAGAAAAATTTATATGATCCATAGATAATAATAATGACAAATAATTCATAACAACTCTCACATTTTCAATCTGATACACCAATAAAAAAAATGCATCAATCTGTAATATGCAACTTTGTCCCTTTTCACTCATTTTTCCAGACTTCGAATTTTAAGAAAAATTGGATATCTCACAATATGTGCACTTTTAGAAAACTTTCACTACACCAAAGTTGTTTGTATTGATGAGTGTATAAAATGTTGAGTAAATAAAATTTTCCATTTTTGTGATCTAGGGTCACTTTTTATGCTCTGAAAATCTAAAAAGTCCTAAAAAGTGGCCCAAAATAGTGGATTTTGGCCTATTTCCGTATCCCCATTCCAATTCCCTTAGGATTTATTCATATTATTCATGGGTTATTTGCGTGTCTTCTTTCTATACTCTCCCCAAGATTTTCATCTTAATCTAGACCTCTGCCAATGATATGGACCCAGATCTTTAAAAACCACTATTTTGCATTTTATGACAAATCCAAGCAGAATTGGACAATGGCCATCCACACCACTTTTGTAGATATAATCTCTGCAAAAAAAACCCATAAGTTTCATCCCAATATGATGTAATTTTCTCCAGTTATGGCCAAAATACGAAAAATATCTCTCGATTTTTTTTTGAAACCATGGAACAATTTTTCCTAAGCGCGATTTGCATCGTAGATCTCAAATCGAAAGAAATATGTACTACTGATATGCTCTATATCAATGATTGGTGATCAATGAGAAGATATTTCCTTTACTAACCAAACCATCCCACCGATCTCCCTGATGCCCGATCACCAACCATTGACCATCAATAGTTTTTCTCCGCAAACCAAAAGTCGCCCACGAATCTAGTCGATGCCTGATCATCATCCATTGACCATCAATCATATTCCCTGACAAACCAATATTGTTCACAAATCCCACCGAACCCCGACCATTAGCGATCGACCATCCCTTCGTTGATGTGGAAATTATGATGACATGGCATGACACATGGATGATGACACATCATCCTGAGGCATCGATTGAGATGACGTGACATGGCACGTTATCACCCCTTTCCATCAATCATCAACATTTTCTCTTGGAAGAGTCTAAAATTCACATGAATTTTTTCGATGTCTGATCATTGACCATCGACGATCGGATATGTATCTTGGAGAACTTCAACACTTCGCCAAAACTTATCGATCCCTGACCATTAGCCATCAACGATCTCAGATGTCAATAGGACAAAATTCAACACTTAGACAAAATATTTGATCCTCGACCATCGGCCATCGATGATCTCAAATGTCAATAGGTAAAAATTCAACACTTCTCCGAACTCGCTAATCCCCAATCCATCGACCATCGACGATCGAATGTTTTTGTTGACGAATTTCAATACTTAGTAATTTTGGAAAAAATCCTCAATGAATCTAGGCTGTTGATATCAAGATCGAACATGATCTCAGCTGTCGATTCTCTTAAATATTCCCCACGCCATTAAAATACATTTCTTTAACTTTCCATGTTGAATTTGGCTATGCGAATCTATAGATCGAATCGATTAAACTTCTCAGAAAATATTGAATCATTTAAAATCAGATTTGCTCATGAATTTGGGGGTTTTCTCTCTAATTTTCCCACCTTTTTTCCCAAATTCACACAAACCAAAATCTGTGATAGAAAATATTCTCTATTCACACTCGTTCCAGCCCATACCAGTTCAATGTTTCAACCAGAAGCTCTGATACCAATCTGTAACGTACCAAACCACCCACAAGTTGGGCACACTACCTCAAAACTGACTTCTAAACTGATTTCTAATTTTTGATACCATTTAATCAATGAAGAAACATGAAAGAAACATAGTAGCAACTCATGCAATAATCAAGATTAATGCTACAACATAAAATAATGTTTAAACATGCCATGCACAACAATAACCAAGAAGAAGACAAATTAAAGATACACATCTCAGAGATATTCATTAATACACAATGAAAATAAAAATACACAAGCATAGAAACACATGACAGAGAGCACTTATCTTTAACAAAACGATTCACCAACTGGTTGTATACCAAGGACGTTCCACCCAACCATAGACATTGTTGTTCCAAGTCTCAACAAAAATGTCACCCCCAAGCCAGGGCTTTGAATCCACAAGGATGGTTACATGGTGTCACTTAGCTTCCCAAACCAGTCAACACTCAATCTCTCACAGGTTTCTCAACACACAACAATCCAAAGTACACCGAATCTCTTCTCTCCAGCCTGCACAACCCAACAAAATGGAATCCCTTCTTTGCCACACAGTCCCTCAGGATATCCACCTCCTTCTAGGGCTCTAGTGCATCCAGTCAAGAATCTCCATGCTGGGACTCTCAAGATTCATAGCTGTGAAAAAAAATTAACACATGCCAATGCAGCTCAGAGATGTAGGTATTAATTCATGGCTAGAATACACCAAAAATCACTACAACCAAGCAACAATGAATTCTCTCCCAACAATTAATTTATCCTTTCCCAGCTGAGATAAAGGATAAATGAGCAATAATGAATGGGTGAATGGAGTGAATGAACATAAAATGAAGAGTGTGAACCATGGAAAATGAGTGAACCCCCAAATAGTCAAAAGATGGGTTTATATAATTACTTGGAAATCAAGAACCACATGGCCTTCTCCAAGAAGCTCATGTAACCACTTCTCTCCATTAAAACAATTATGAGTAAATAAAATATAATAAAATGACTTGGCCCCTTAATTCCCCCCTCTCTCTTGGAATCATATCCCTCTATAAATATTTTCCTTGTCCATATAGTATCCAATGTTGTATTTTATTATCAATAATAATCAAACATTACATTTCCTAGGCACTCTAACCTCTTTTAACTGTTTGGGAACTCCAACCTTTCATAAAATAACAAAGTACATTATTTAATACGGGTAATTAAAATTCAGGTATTACAGTGGTCCTGAGTCCAGCAAAACCCTTCAAAATTATTTAGTAGTTGTTCCAAAGGTGCAGTTATACTTGCATAACTCCTAATAAACCTACAATAATATCCTGTATGGGACAAAGTAGATCACAACTATTTAACGATGATAAGGGGAGGCATATTGAGAATTATTGCAACTTTCACAGGGTATACCAACACCCCTTCTTGGCACACAATATGTCCTAGGAAATTTCCAAAGGGTACGCATAATATACATTTCTTCAGGTTTAGAGAAATCTATATCTGCCTACAATGATCAAATATCAACCAAAGAAAACCAATATGTTCCTTTAACAAACTGTAGATTGTTCAATCATCCATGTAAACTTCAAGAAACTTGTGAATAAAGTCGTGTAATGCAACAACGACTATCTGGGAAAAAATTATTGGGGCATTCTTTAGCCTAAAGGGAATAACATTATACACAAAAGAACCCCATTCTGTTGTGAAGGGAGTATTTCTCTTATCTTCTTCCACAGTTCTAACCTGATGGTACCCTGAAAAATCTATCGGTAAAGGAATATGCTTCCTTTCCTTCCACCTGATCTAGGACTTTGTCATTGAAGGGGGTTGGAAATGGGTCATGTACACATGTAGAGTTCAAGTTTCTATAATACACACAAACTCAAATATCATCGATACCCTTCTTACTTTGTATCACTATAGGACTGATCCATTTGGCCTCATCTACATGAAATATCAGTTTGGTTGCAAGAATTCTATCAATCTCTTTCTTAACCTTTTCCTTAACCCTGGGATTTAGAAAATATGGTATGTGTTTAATTGGTCTCGCATAAAGTTTTGAGTTAATCTTCATTTTTCCTAAATCTCCGTTAATCCCTTTCATTTATGAAAAACTCTTATATCCTCATACTCTTGCAACATGGCTTGAATTTATGTCATAGTCTGCACATCCCAATAATCCCCTATCAAATCGATTTTGGGATATTATTCACTCCTTATATTTATTTTCCACAATTTCAGGGGTTTCGTGTAGGAACTACTAACATCATCGAAAATAATGTCTTTAACAACTTTGGTTTCTTCATATTCCTTAAATGTCAAGTGTCTAAGTTCCTCTAGGTCTTGAGGATCTTTTGAATATTTATCAATATTGCTACATGCCATGGGTATGCATGTAGGGGATGGATAAAGGCTATTTTGAAGTAGGTATTCATGTGCAAGATAGATTATAGGTGGATACGTGGGCTTATATTCATTAGTAAATATCAGTCTCTTAATTTGTTGCAAAGCTAGGGTGATTTTGGGAGACTTACCCGAGAATGAGAAGTCCTGGAAGAACTGGCCCTGTAGCACTTCCCAACAAGTCATTTGTCTTCTAGTATCTTCATGCACATACCAATCCTTTGGTATTTTTCATAAAGAGTGAATGAATTGATACACCCAAAAGTGCAAAGGAAATTGCACAACATTACATACCTTAATACAATGCGCAATGTGCTCCCTTGGATCATTTGACCCCTCATATGATTCTAGAGTTACCATTTGGTGCTTTAGCTCCTGATATTGACTTGACTGTTTGACCTGCGATGGAGGAATGAATCAATATTGAATTATGAGCTTGAATTCATCCCAAGAAGACAAAGTAACTTTATGAGTGGCTAACCATCGAGCTTGAATTGAATTTAGTGCAATATCAAGTATTGGAATTCTTTGTTCTGGCACAATCTTAGCCTCCATATCAATGAGAAAAATGCGTAAATTTGAGGTTCCATCATACATAGGGTGGTCTTTAACCTCTGTCCTAATCCACTAGGTAACTCTAATGGTTAAAAAATGCTTGGAAAATATTTCATACCTTCCCTGTTTCCAACTATCAAAAGATGCCTCTAAATCTCCCCCTGTAGACTAAATACTCTGCCAACTTACTGATCCATATGCAGTAGGATTAATGTAGTCGAATAGTTTTCCTGTAGTTATAGTGTAGAGTTGGTCCAAGACATCATGTTCCATATTCTCATCTACAATTTTTGCATACCTTTGGCCTTGATATGGGTCTAGAGGCTGAGTCACTTTCATGCCATTAGATTCGAAGGTCACAAGTTCTTTCTTAAGGTCAATTATAACATTGTTCTCATAGGCCTAGTCAATACCTAAGAGAGTTGGGTACGGGTCTATTTCCCCCATTATTTCAATAGCCTCAAAGTCTGCAGTTGTTTTAACACCAGCTAAGTCCACCTAAACATTTTGTAGTCTCCCTACAAGGTAGATGCAACAATGATTTGCAATTCAAAACTGAATATGAGAGTATACCAATTGGGGTTTTCCCTTTACCTCCCAAGTTTTCATGGGAAATATGTTTACATATGACCCCAAATCCAACATAACATCGCTTACCTCATATCCATCAATGTGAGTGTTTAATCATAATTCTCTTCCAGACCTCTTCTTTCTTCTTCGACAACGCCTTGGTAAGTTGTTCATATTCCAATATGTTAGAAAACAATTGTAACCAAAGGTTAATGGCCTTCTGAAATTTCCTTGGGGGTTTCTTCTATACCAAAGGGTCTTATGCAAGTCTTAGTTGACGCTCAAAACTGGGTTCCACAACTTCAAGCATCGCAGAACCAGACATCTATCTGAACATTTCCACTGCATTCTTGAAAAACTCCTTCTTCCTGGCAGGATCGTATTAGGTAGCCTCAAATACAACTTTCTAAATTTTACTCTATTGAGGATGGGAAATATTGGCACTAGTCCTCGTTCTACATATATTAATAATATTAATATTGGGGTATTTCTCTTCGACAACGGGTTTGGTATCTGAATTTATTATATTGGCTCCTTGTTGGCCAGCACAATCTTCACATTTGGAAATCAAATTAGGGAAATCCTCGGTGGTGTGAGTGTTATTTATGTAGTTTTCACATCAAGGTTGTCTCGGGAGTGGGAAATATCATGCAATATGCCCTTTTTCATCACAATTGTAGCAGTGGACTAGCCCTCTTCCACTATTCCATCGACCTCTGAACCATCCTCCACCTTTGCAACCTCATCTAAATCCTTGAGGGGCTTCATCAACCTAGAATGCAGATCGGTCCAATATATCGGCTAGAGCATCCAGAGCGTGAAACTACTTGGTAGTATGGGTAGGAGATCCAAAAAATTCACAATAGACTATATTTAGAGCAAGAGTATACTTTTGTAAAATAGGACAGTGCCTCAAAGAGTGCCTATGGTTTCTGCAGATGTCACAATACTCATTATTATGTCTTTCTTGATAGTTCAAGAAAGCATAGTATCGTACCGACCCATGGAATGATGTTGTAGTGGAAACTTGTGCAACCCCTCCTAAGGGTCCTACTGGAAGGGGTGCCATAGGATTAGTAGTCGATCTTTCACCCCTTAATCTTGAGCATTCGGTTGTGGTATGATCTTTGGCATAACAACCAGTACACCGGAATTGAGGTCGACCTACTTTAGGCAAGGCCAACTCCTGCATTTTCTCAGTTAGAGTAGATATATTCCCTTCAAGTGGTGTAATATTATTATCTTCAGTGGGTCTCATCATTTGTAAGCTCCTAGGATGTCAATTCATGGCCTCAACATTCATGGCTTGTTCCAATGCTTCTCCCAAAGTATTTATTCTCTATCGCATCAAGGGGATTCATGTCAGGGGAAAGAGCCCCTAAATAAACCATCCTCTTTGATGATCCTCATGGATAGGGTTTTTCATTTTCCCTATAACATCGTTAAATATTTGGTTGGGTTCCCAGGAAGATTCATTGTCTCTCTGCTTAATCTCTCACAATTCAGAGAGGGCATATTGTTCATATTGTGGTAGTCATAATTCTTCTATAAACTTCTTCTTTTTCTGAGCAAGGTTGAGGGTTGTCCCTGATTATTTCCAGGATCAATGGATTTCATGTACCATTTTAATGCTTGACCCCTTAACATGGTATGAAACTCAACTAATTTGTTCGCATCTAGAATTCCACGAGACCTCCAGATGGCCTCACAAAGAAAGTAGTGTTGTTCAACATCCTCATCCCATTTAGCCCAAAAATATGGGTATCGGGTGAGGGATCCCCCATGTTGGTGTGCCATATATGGATTGACAAATCCTACTAAAATGAACCCCATAGGCTTTGGTTGTGATATAACCAAAATACTCACCCTAGATTCACTATTATTACTACTTGAACTTATTGAACTAGAAGGACTAACAATGAGAGATACAACATAAACTATAGAGTCTACAAAAGGATTTAGTATATAATTTACCAGATTTGTATATAGTGTTGAGGGACTCCGTGACTCGAGGTTGGTTCATTTTGCTCCGGAACAAGATTCTTGGACCTGGAGGGTCACATGTGTGTGCAATACCTTATCTATTTCTTGATGCGATTCACCATATCTTGGTGTTGCAGGATTTGATTCTCCCATAACTTATTCATAGGTTATGGCTAAGTGTTTCTCCTGAGAGGCATCGCCTATCCTGGTTCTTTCTTCCAACTTCACTTCTTCTCATCTTCTTCCTCCTGAACTTTCACCGTTTTCTCCAAATTTCTCTTTCAACCAATGACTGGCCAACCTTCCATGTGTTTACAAATATTGGAACTTCTCTAACTCTCTTTTATAACTACCCTTGAAGTCAATAGCCTTCCACGACTGATCATGCCTCTTCATCAATTTCCTCATCTGTTTTTGACACCTCTTTTTTATCACAACATCCATCCTCTAAGTTCAATCATCTTTAATACTCTTCTCATGACGACACCCCATACTTCAAGAAAATCTCTCGAAACCTACCTCATGAACCTTTGCCTGAATCACCCACCCCTCATGTGTAGGAGTTTACTCTTCCATCTCAACCAAAGGAACATACACCATTCCTTCTTCCACTAGCATAATATTGATCCACAATGGGTTTTCTTGCAAAAATATTCCTCTTTCTCCTTCGTGTAATATGACTTCTGCCTTTGAAAAATATTGATGGTTTTCAACAACAAACTTAATAATGTATCCTTCGAGCATAAATCAAACCCATAATTCCATAGCATGAGAGATCTCATGGTCCAATCGGTGAAGCATTGCTAAATCCTCAACAATACAATTATATCTCTTCTTTATTTGATCTTTATATTATGGATCTTCTTGCAACTGGTTGAGCCATTTAAAGGCCTCCCTAGGAAATCGAATCCAAAATATCTCATACTGGTCACTTGCAGGTTTTGAATAAAAGACATCGCTCTTTGCAGCGTCAAAACTCTTTTCCCATAGCTCTACTTGTTGCTGTATAAAATCATCACACTTTATTTCCCACCAATTTTCAATGTCAGACTTGAATATCTGGTGAGCCATCCTCTAGCGATTCCCTTTGCAATAGGGTTCCGACAACATAACCTTTTGTTGGTGCAAATTGGAGACCAGGGTTCTCAGAAGTTACCAACAAAGGTATCATTATAGTCTAACAACACTGACATAATCAACCTTCCACAAGGGAAGGAGGTCTCACTAAAAGTGAAACCAAGACTTTTGTGTAGTGGAGAGAGTCAATGATGACACATCATCAGATCTATTGCAATAAACTATAGATTCCTACTACATCGTATAAAGAATTGTGTCACCTAAAATTTAAACCAGTGAATACAATGGATCAACTAAGTTGTGCAGCAAGAATACAATTATATCCATACAAATATATTCATGAATAACAAAATAATGTTGAATACACAGAACAAAAGTAATTGTGAAAAATAGAAACTATAGAATCATACACAACATAAACAAATTCTAAGGCCCCAAATAGTCTTTTATATCACCAGCTTCTCAAACATATAATATAGTGAGAATATTCATCATTTAATATCATTAAAGCACAATCTATATCCTGATACCCATTAAAAAATTGAGCAGTATTGTGCAAACACAATTCTTCCCACAAAAAACCATTACAGTAGCTTATCGCTCAGGCACAATACTAGAAATGGAGACAACTCAATAACAGAGGAAGTAAATAATGAAAAAAATCGATCCCCCAACCCGTTACATAGCTCCATAGTTATAGATACTCCTTGTCTGTTTCTTGGGTTCTTTATTCTCGAGTCTTCTGTTACTTTCTGACTTCTTCCCCTGTCATCCTGTACTTTCACTTCTTTTCTCACTGGTTTTCCAGTTGGTGTATTCTCTTTTTTCACTGTTGGAACTCTTGCAGTTAGCCTTCTGCTCATCCTAGTTGTCTTGCACCACTTCTGGTCTTCCACTGATCTGATATATTTTTACGCAAAACTTTGGCACTTCTGCAAAAAAAAATATCTCAAAAATAGAGGGCCCAACAAGATCCTTGGTAGTGGTCATCAATAACCAAGCGAATATTTTAGTCTTACTAAAGAATTCAATCTTGCGTAAATATGAATTTTGTAGCAAACAATGATGGAACTCTCATGCGCCTTAAGAAAGAGAGTTCAAAAATCAATTGAAGATGGTTCATGAAACCACTTGTAGTCTCTCCTTTTAGCTGACAAAGGGGGGAATTGATGATGGTATTGAACATGGTTGTCAGATTGAAAGTTTCAACAAAAAATATGATAGATGGGCAACTATAGCTTGTAGATGGAAGACTTTGATAGAGTTATGGCTCAATTTATTGCATTTGAATCATACTCATGATACACAATTGGGATGTTGATTTTGAGAGCAATATTGTGGACATTTTGTTCACCTAGATGGTCATCTGACTTAACATAGGATAGATGGATTCTTCTTCATTACAGCTTGGCATTTGATTGAGTTGTCAGGCATTTTTAGGGATGTGTTAGACTTGCATCTATTTCACTTCTCTGGGTTTGCTCTCATCATATTGGAGTTTGCCTCAATGAACAAATTACAGACAATCTAGCTCACCTGATTACACAATGATATTTTCTAGAGTTTTCAACATCTAGATTTGGTGGTTTTTAAGGAAGATATTCATTGAGGCTCAGCTCTAGAGTTTCAACATGAAGACTTGGAGATGATATCAATTTATGTTGCATTTTTGGTATAATTGTTCGAACTTACAATTGAGAGGGGGAATGTTAGCCTCTGACTCTTATACAATCATGAAGTCTTAGTATACCACCTTTGTATTTCACATTCTAGGATATAGTTTTATCTTAAGCGTGTTTCTAGATTCCTACTTTGCCTCCTCCTATATTATCTCCCAATGAGGTGTCAATGTGAGATAAATTGATGTGGTTTCATCATTGTATTATATATTTGTATCATTAAAATGAATACAAGGAGAGTGAGAAATAGTCTAGAATATGGCTTGAGGCATTTTCCGCCAAAGTTCTCGTCCTAATCTTATGCGCTCTATTAATTATCATGGATGGTGACATTGAAATCACTAGCTATGATGAAATCCATATAATATTCTATTCCTTTGAGGTTCAAAATAGATCTCCAACATATTTCTTTGTCCATGTAACTTGCATACATGTAAATATTGAAGATAGATATAAGCTTACCAGTCTAAATGAACTTGAAATTGGTTAGGATCCAATGGTGGTTATGGAAAGTGAACTCTAAAATTACCTCCTGTGTGTTCCAAAGAGTGCACAATATCACTATTTCCCCTCTTGAATCTTTCGTTATTCCATCACATTGATTCCATTGTTTTTTCTTGATTTTAATTGCTTCCATTGATTTCATTTTAGTATTATGAAGTAGGAAAATTGCAGGCTTTTCTACTTTGATTATATCTCGGATTGCAACTGCCTTTGATTCACTACATAAACTCCCACAATTCCAGGAACTATATTCATTACTTAATTGAAGTTTTTATGGATCCCCATTTAGGGGGTACATTGATTCCTGATTCTTTTAGAGGTTTAGATTCACCTCCTATCATTCTTTCTAGGGTTTGTTGAGAGAGAAAAATTATTTCTTTGTTCGCATACTCCTCCCTCAAGGTTCAAGATTCCTTCCTTCTAGATCTATGCAACGACTTCTCCTCTGAATCCCTATATTCAAACTCCTCTTATGTAGAGGATACGATCTTTGGTTCTCTTACTTTTTGTTATGGAAAGGTGATTTATGCATCCTTAAAGTTTTCTACTTCTTCCATGCCCATAGAGTGTTTGTCTTCCTCATCCATTTGCAGGTCCATTCCTCTTTTATTCCTTGGTTCTTCCTATATTTCAATCGACTTCTCCTGTGCTCTTCCTTCTAAAGTATAAGCAAAGGTTTGGACTAAAGGGGAATCCCTAGAAGTTGTCCTTTTCTCATCATCTTGCTCATTTTTGTTTTGTGGTTGACTGGGTTAATCTAGGTCCTCATGAGTGAGGGCACCAAATCTATTATTCTCCAAAAGAATGCAAACATTCTTGTCTATGGTCAAAACCCCATAAAGGTTTGAAGTAGATCCCTTTAAAAATTTGGTACCCCCAAGGGTTTTTCTTGATGTTGAGGATGGTTCATTCCCTGAAAATGATTGGAGTCTATCCCCCAAATTTATAGTGGATCTTGACTTCCTTGAGATATATTTCCATTGATCTTCACTCCCTAAGTCTAGGGTTAGTTGATTTTCATATTTTTTACAAACTTTGGTGAAGTGTCCATATTCATTTCATGGCATGATTTACACTTGAAGGGGAGTTGTTCATAGTCAAGCTACTGAATGTGATTCTAGTTATCTAGCTAACTCAATCCAGGGTTTCTCAACTATGCTAGGATAAAACCTTTTTTATTAACTAAAAATAAGAGATAAGGTTTCGTGGAAAATCAAATTGTAGATGCAAGGAAGATACAAAATATTCTCACATTTAATCTGCAATATTAAAAATCATACTATACAAATCTTAAAGCCTCTAAATATTTCTATTCATTTCTCTTTTTTCTTTGAGCACTGGGCAAGATAAGAAAAGAAAAGAAAACAAAAATAATCCTCTAACTATGGAAACATAGCCTGTAATGCAAGACAATGCCAAAATGAGGAATAAATTCCCTTTTCTCCATTAAATAGAATTTTGAAACTCTCAAGAGGTTTGAAACTACATTGTTGTAAAGCTTCAATGCAATCTTTCCTAATTCATCCTCGACAACAATTTTTGACACTGCATAGTTGTAAAGGTTCATCATAATCTTTCCTAGTTTTTCCTAAGAGTGATGTATAGATAACCCCTTTGAATTTGACATTTCCATAAACAAATTTCAACTTCTAAGCTCACATAAAATCAAAACCTTTGTTTCCTCTTTAAAATATTTAAGATGCAAAACTCTATAAATATGTTTAGATATAAATTTTCAGGAAAACATATAATATATTAATGATTTTTGAGTAAAATAACAATTCCTATATAGTTTTAAGCTGTAAAATAAATATCATGTAATAATTAATTTAACTCAATTAAAAAAAATAACAAGTGAAATATCCATTATATTATATTATGAAAACTAAACCATCTTATCTCAATTAAATATAGAGTAGAGTACAACTAAATATGGAGTAGAGTACATATATCCATTCATAGCTCATTACTCTTTGTTGATTCCGAATGAGATTCACAATAAGACCATATAACTTCAATAAAATGGTTGGAGAGATGCATGCGAGGATTTAGTGGCGATGACTGGTTTCTATTGAAGGATGAGATGAAAGACTATGGTAATTGGCCAAAGACTGAGATTGATTTCCTAATGGACCCATCGGACGAGGTTTTGTGGATTCAGGAGGGAATTTCTAAGTTAGATGAGTAATATTGAGAATTTGCTCGAAAAACTACTGACGGGAAAGTGTTTCTTGAGTACGGAGCATATTTAAAATTTTATGAAAATAGTCCTGTTGTGAAGGAAGTGACAAACAATTTGACAAACGATGAATTGGGTCTTCAAGTGATTGATTTCCATCATGACACAATATTTTTTTGGATTATTGATGATATTTTTGGACTAGAAGTTGTTGGAGGGGTTAGGTATGTGAACAAGGGTTCTATGAGTTTTGATAGAAGTGGTGGTTTGTCAAAGGTTGAACCTGGTAGTAGCAAGGAAGGCGGAAATGTAAAAGAGGGGGATGTTGGTTGTAAAGGGGGAAGGATTTTGGTTAAATCTTGGAAACTAAGGAAGTTTGGGCCAAAAATGGTTCTCAGTAGAGATATAGGTCTTCAAGATATTTCCTTTCTTTCCTTGTGCACTCTAGTTGGGTGGTTTAGTTATTGGGAGTTCTCAAAACAAGACATAGGTTGGTGGGTTGATGAACAATGAAATCCTTTGCTCGATTATGTTCCTGAGATTTTGGTTTTGGTGCAAGGGTGGTTTTGCTTCAAGTTTAGAGAGGAGGGGGACGTGGACAAGATTTTGGGATAGGTGTTGTCGCACCTTTTGATGTTGAAAAGGTGGTCACACCTTTTTAATATGGAGAGGGACCATTTTTGGTTTCAACACCTATGGATTTTTCTGCTAGGTTTCCCACTTGTGTTATGGAATCGTGAAGCTTTTGTTGATATTAGGGAAGATTTGGGCATGTTTATTCATGTGGATTTGGAGGTTTTAAAGGGTAAGGATCGTCGGGTGGGGAAAAACTTGGTTGAGATGGATATTCTCAAGGGGATTCTGACGGATATCAAAATTGAATGGAGAGGGCACATGCATATCGAAATATTGGGCTATTAGGGGATCCCTTTCCCTTGTTCAGGTTGTAAGTAAGTGGGGCATTTGAAAAAAGATTGTGTGGGAAGGCCACAACAATAATATGTTGTTGATTCAAAGGCGTTTGAAGAAATAGATTCTTATGAAGGTGTCCTGTCTAAGATTCCAAAGGATTTGAGGGTGTCACTAGAAGGGGTAGATCCTCCTTTGAAAGGGGAGTTCTAGTATTTGTGTCTGGAAAGTGGCACTTTTCTTGGTAAGCTTAAGAATATTTCCTTTGTTTTGTTTTCTTCTCTTAATTTCGAAGAATTAAAATTGTTGCATAATGCTTTTTAGAGCTACTCTCACAATGAATTTTATTTTTCATTTCCTAAAGTTTCATTGGAGATGAATATTTCTAGAGATCTGAATGTGGGGGATCCTTATTTTGTGAGTAAGGAGTGCTCCTCTGGGTCTGGTATGGATGAATATTTTTCTATTAGGACTGATGAGTATTATCGAGATATAAGTGGTCTTGTTTTTGTGGTTGAATATTTCCAAGTGGGTGGAATGGGATTAAAAGTAGAAGGGAATAAACATGGGTCTTTCGATAAGGGTTTGGATCCCTTGTTTGGGGTTGTGAAGAAATTGGTGTGGTGGACCAGGTAAATTTGGTGGTTGAATAAACCCTACCCTTGCTTATACCCTCTTATAAATATGTTTTGAAGTGCTCTCCTCTTCAGATTTTTTCAGAAGGGGATTCGTTTTCCTGTAACCAAAAGGATAAGTCTAGTGATGTGGAATATGGGAAAGGAGTCAAGGGTTCTAAATAAAGGATCTTGGTCAAGAAAGGGGTTGTATTTGGAGGTTTAGACAAGTATTTTTCTCACATTGGGACTAGAAGTGTGAGGAAGAAGGTGGTGGGGGGTTATACATCTGATGTTTCATTTAGTCATGTTTTTGAAGGCCCAGGTGCTTAGAACACAAAAATCCCTAGCTCGTGGTAGAAAATGATTTTTCTCTCTCTAAATGTCAGGGGAGTTGGGGGTGCTCCCAAATTTCTATCCCTTAAGAGATTATTAGAATTGTAGTGTGGTAATAAAGCAAGAGAGGTGTTTTCTAAGTTGTTAAGTTAGTGGAAGATGTGTGTGGTGGATTCTAGTGGGTTATCGTGAGGCTTGCTTTCATCCTGGAACCTTATTAAAGATAACTTTGATGCTTATTTGACCCCTACATGAATTCTCTTTGAAGGATTTCTAAAGGATGTCAATAAGAATATATAGTTGGTAAACTATTATGGGCCTTAACAAAATAAGCATTTGTTTTGGGATAGTTTGATTGAAGGTGGAATTCTCAAAGTGCCTGATTTGATTCTAGGAGGTGGCTTAAACTTTACTCGGTCTGCAAGGGAAGTTTGGGGTTCCTCTATCAGGCTAGATCCATTGGCATTTTTTTTCAATCAGTTGATTCAGGATGCGATACTTATTGATGTGCAATAGGATGATTTATTTCCTACTTGGAGGAATGGGAGAGTGGTTCAAGATAGTGTTGCTAAGAATTTTGATCGATTTTCAATCAAAAAAAGGTTG
>JASDQU010585443.1:35594-47791 GCA_032191745.1 Picea mariana
ACTCTGGGGGCCCCCCTATCTATACGTGGCACGAATCTACTGGTCCCAAATCCCACCACCTCTCACTTCCTGACATACCTTGTCACCTTGTGATGTCATTATCCACCTTTCCATAAGAGTCACATCCCGTAACTCCGTCAGTCCTCTTCTCTCATTCACCCGTGGCAAGTCTTTTCACCATGGTCTTTTCCCCCAATCGACAACTGCCATGTCACTCATCTGTATCCCTCAGTCGTTATCACCTGCCATCTCACGTTCTAAATGACCCATTGGCCATTTATTACTGAATAAATTATTCGTTAACCAACTGACCTGTCTCCCACGCCCAACAGATACCTGTTTACTCAAAACTACCCTCACCACTTCAGTCCTTCACCATTTACCCACTCATCGCACCATAGACTTTACCCTATTTTCCTCTCTGTTACAGTCAGTTGCCCACATCTATAGTCGTCCCTGCTAACTTTGTTTTATTTGCAGGTATTGTTACAGTAATGGCGCCAAAGTCAAAACGAACAGAAGGTGAAGAGAATTCGTTTCTCCCACCTTCTGTTGACCTCGACAGGATTCCTTTGGCTGACAAAGACTACTTAATCACAGACACAAAGTCTGAATTCGACTTCGTAGAGCTACAATCATGGCTTAAAGAAGTCTTCCTGGACTAGAGTGATGAAATTGGACTCTGGGAGTCCAACCTACCCTTGTGTCTCTTCCCCCAGATTCACCACTTCCCTGAATTTGCCCTAAAGTGCCAAGCCCACTATATCCCCAAGCAAAGAGCCATTCTGTCCTTGTCTAGGGAAATGCTTTTCCTCATCATGCCAGAAACCATCGACCAAATGATGCAAATATACCAAGCCGACACCACGTCACCTTTTAACCTCGAGATCATCACAGAGCTATACCAGAAGCTATCGTTTCCTCAAAGAGCTCATATTTTTGAGCTTTTTCTTCCAAAATCCACTCAGCTTCCCACTACAAACCTCCCTTATCCTTCCTCCATGTTCTCAACAAAAGGAAACTAGTTTATTACATCGCTATGCACCTTTCTTGCCTATTTTTTAGATCAATGGGTAGATGAACCCATTCTAGGATTTTTGTCTATTTTCTCCACCGATGAGAAACCCACTGCACAATTCGACTTTAGCACATTCCTGGCGAACAACATTCACGAGCAATTCATCAATTTCACCACAAAAGGCATGTTATGTTATTCTTCAATACTGGCATACTTGTTCATTTTCTTCCAAGCAAACAAATTTTCTTTTTCTATGCAAAAGATGGATAGAGATGGAAAACCCCAAGAAGTAACTACATGGACTTCGCTGCTCAGACATAACTCCATGGAATTCAGTTTCAAGCAGTTCGTCGATCATTTCTACCACCCAGTGGTGAGTATGCTCAGCGGCAGGCCTGAACCCAAAATTAATGATGAAGTTCAGAGGATCCTACATCTCTCGGACCACACAAAGACCGGTGATTGGTACCTTTACCAAAATCACACTGAGATCAGAGTCTATGGGTGCGAGATGGCCCCATATAAACTACCCAAGTACTTACCTCTCATAATTTTTTCCCTAGAATACATAAGGCAGATGATAAACTTGGATGATATTCATTTTGTGTCTTTGAAGAAGAAGCAACAACTCAAAATCAAAGGGCAGATTCGGTCTTTCATCTGCAACAGTCGAGGTGCCGGGGAGGAAGCAGACATACTGATAAAGGAAATGAAATTCTTTGTTAGCTTCACATGGCACTATGATCCCTATGGGATTATTTCCAAGATGAGGAAAAAAAACAAGAATATCCCGTATGTTCAGATATCTAGGCCTGAGGTAGAAAAATTTGCCAACTAGACAGAATGGGAGCCAAATACTTTGGTTGAGACAAAACAACAGGACCTCCCAGTCACTGTATCAAATAAAACCACACCAAAAGATCCAAAGGAGAAATTGCCTAGGCAGGATATGTCACCTCCTGTCACGGAAGTATCATACAAAGAATTTCGACTGCATACCAAGAGGCCAAAGGCCAGTTCGGCTCCTGACCCGACTGGATAAAATGAGATTCCATCCACTACAATGATAGAGGTTGATCGTTCGCTCCTCAGTACAAGAAGCAGGCAAATTATAGCCACATTGTTACCAAAGAATCCTATAGAGACTCCCCCAATCAACCAGCCAGGCAAGACAGGAACAAAGCTGAGTATTTTTGAGAAATACGATCTGATCAAGAAAAAGAATCAGACTCTGACTAGCAGCACATACGTCCAATTCTAGAAGCAGACGTCGACCGCACAACACAGGCTGTTATCGGCATTCAACATTGAGAAGGGAAGAATGCACATGGCATTTCTCCAAGAATAGGTGCCAGAACCAAAGGTAATCACTGATTACAAAAGGGAAACTTTTGAATTCCAGACTATGGAAGTGCATCTAGTTGATCAAATGGATCTGCAAAGGCAAACTGGAGAAATGGTTTTCTCCATGTTGGCACATGCTTCCACTATTGTCTCCAGGTTACAAGTGTCTCTAAATAATGTCCAGCCACAGTTGAAGTTGGAGAAAATATCGTCCTTTCCCAAGGATAATAGGATCAAGACGTTGGAGGAACTAGTCCTCAAGATCGAGTATGATCACTCGAATGTGAAAGCAGTCGAGGAGATGATCAAGAAGAAAAATGCCTACATAACTTCTTTGGGGAAAAAATGGAAGTTGCCACCAACAGTAGATTCACAGGAAAAGGAAATAGTAGAGACAGAAGGAGAAAGAGATGAAATGCTTAAGTTGATCATGGAGCAGAATGCACAATTGAAGGAAATGGAAGTTGAAATGGAGAAGCTAGTGAAAGAGAAAGAATAGTAAAAACCCATGGAAGTCATTCCATTGAGTGCATTTCAACTCTCAGGAGTGAGCACAACATCACTAGTAGAAGTTCCATCAGCGAATCCACTGACATCTGTGGAAAAGACGGTTGAATTGGCTAAATCTATGGAAGAGATGTATCTACAGGGGACAGAGATTAGCAGGCTCAAAAAGGAGATTGAGAACCTTCAGGAACTCAAATCTTCTTATCAAGACAGCTACTCCAAGGAAAAAAAAGTGTCAGACCAGCTCAAACAAGAGTTACAATAGCTTCAAAAGCAAACAGTGGCAGGAAAAACATTGGCCAAAGTCAAAGAAAGTGTCTGGACAAACATCACCAAGTCTATGAATGAAATATGGCCGATGATACAGATTATGTTTGAGCAAAATGATTTGATGCAGAGAAGTAAACAAGCCATCAAGAAGATTAGATCATAACTAGGAGAGATGCCCACATAGGCTAACGAAATCATCAAATTCCTGAATTCTAAAACCAGAGAGGAGTTGGAAGAGCTGAGAATTGAGGATAGAACAGAGACCATCCTTGAGGTCAAGAGAGTCTTGACCAAGAGAGGACTGATGATACAACTGGAAGAAAAGGTTCAGGCTATGGACCTAGGGGTACAAAGGTTTTTCAGCAAGATCGAGGCCCTACAGAAGAAAGGTCTTCCTGGTTTGAAGGTGATAAATGACAAACCGATGACACTCCCAGATTACACAAAGAGACTAGCCAACGTGGCTAAGGATAGTTCAAAATTTTCAGGAATTCAAGGCAGTATCACTGGCAAGACATTCCTATATGCACTTCAGTTGGACATCAACATACACCATGAGATCTGGTACATCTTCATCAACAAGCCTACTTTTGCAAAGTACACAGAGATGGATGAAGTCTACTGAAGGTTACTCAAAGTCAGCGTTCCCAGTCATCTTTGATGGGAAGAGCTTTGCGACCTGATCGAGTAGTCGATGAGATGTCCCATCCTAGTCAGCTATCCAGTCAGATGAGGTCATGTAGAGACCTCACCAATGGTTCACCCAGAAAACAACATGAAGTTTCGACACATCATCAAACAGTTTCCTAGATTTTTGTAATTTGTTGAGTTAGTTAAGCTAAAAATAGATTTACCACATCCCGATCTTTAATGACAAGATCGTTTGTAATTTTGGGTTATAAATACTTCACTTTTCAAAGTATTGAGGGTTGATCTTTACGCCCCGAGAGCTATCAGACTGTATTATTTTTCAAGAGATCTTCCATTAATACAAAGAGGCATTTTCACAGGATTCTTGCGTGTACTCATTAGTGATGTTTTCCTTTCTAAGCTTAATGTTATTCTCGCTTAGTTATCACACTGTTTTCTAAATCTAATCTTTGAAAGTAACGAACGTTGTAGGATTTATCTTTGTATACGCTGTTTCTGACTTTAAAGATTTTAGTGTTGTATCTTCTGATTTTACGATAAAGAAATTATTAATTGCTTCTTTGTTGTAATTGACATTCTCACCTTTTCTGCTATTCCTCATTTATGCTGCTAAAAGAATCCAGTGATTACATTATCTCTCCCTGTGAAAAGTTTCTTTTTTTTCTTGTTTAGATTTTATTTTCATGATACAGACCCCATAGCCCAATGGATATGTAAATCTCTCTCAACCAACCCAACGAAAAATACAACAAACAAAACAAACATATTTTATTTACCTAGCCTAATATTTTAAATTTGAAACATATCTAAATCTTACAGAGAGATCCCTCTCTGAAGCTGGTAGGGCTAGATCCCAGATTCGAAGTGGTTGGATAAAGTTACCTCCCGTAGATTTCTTTTTTTCTGACAACCTCTAGGAAATTTACAGAGCGTTAACATAGTGGCGACCATACTGGGGAAAAGAAATGAACAAATTTTAACCTCACGTCTTCTTTTCCCTGGAAGAAAAGTTTGTTTCTGAAATATTGGAAATATGAGAAAGTAGTAATGTTTAGAGGTTGTTGAAAACTTGCACATATTATTTTCAGATTCGTAAAATTAAAAAGTATATATATATAAATCAAAAATAAATCTGGCTCCCAAAGGAGCTTATACTCGATCTCACCCAGACCCAGAACCTGTGATAGCAACCGATAATCCAGAACAGTTGCTCAGGAAAAAGACCATTGTTGAAGGTTCAGTAAGACATAATCCCCTTCAAAAGTCCCCTTCTCTTCTAGAGGAGCTTGTTTCCCTTCAGGATCTCGACTTTGACATCCTTTTCAAACAAAGCTTGTTCAGAACAAAATTTGATAGCTTTGTGGTTGAAATCGTCCTAGACCCAACCGTCTTGCAACCCCAGACCCCTGAAGTTCTATCTCCCACTAGTAAACCTCAAACCACTCACTCTGTGCCAGCTAGCCCCTCCTCGTCCTCATCTTCTGTTAACACCCCACCTATCATCCGGGTTACCATCCCGCCCCCTCCGCCTATCATGGCAGCCAAATATGATCCCTTGGTATTTGTCGTACCTCTTCATGCTATGCCCCAGGATTATCAAACGAGACTTCCACAGTTCGATGGAACAGGACCCTTGAGTGCCCAATAACACGTTGATAAAATGAATGATTATTTTGACCTGCAGGAAGTAGACGAGGCTGACGTTCAAATGAGATTTTTTGCACAAAGTTTGACGGGTGACATTAAGAAATGGTATAAAGGTTTACGTGCTGCCTCAGTGCTCGACCTTACCGCATTTCAGAGAATTTTTCTAGACATATGGGAGGTAAATAAAAACCCTCTCCAAATCTTGTCAGAATACGAAAATATCAGAAGAAATCAAGGTGAGACAATGCAAGATTACTGCACCCGTTTCAATAACCTGTACAATGCAATTCCAACTGATATTAAACCTCCACAAGGTTTAGCATTGATAAAATTCCCTAATGGTTTTAACGCTGATATGTCATATCAATTAAGGGAAAGAAACTCCACCACCTTGGAGGACATGCAGAAAAGTGAAATAAGTGTGGAGGCCAACCTGTTGGCAAAAAGGGCACGACAGAGGATAGAGAGGAGAGTCACAATCAAAGAGGAACCTTCCACATCAACTTCTGATTCCAAATTGGATTCCTTAGCTAGAGAAATGGAAATAATGATGGAGAGACTTACTGTATCCGAAAGAAACCCTCCTAGAGAAAACCTACCAGCTTCTCAAATTCAGAATCCTAACTTCAGAAGAAACCCTCCCCAAATCAGGCAGAGAGATCCTAGGGATCAAAGAGAATAGATAGGTCCTGATCAATAGATTAGACCTCCCCTACAAGAAAATTATGTCGACGAAGGAGAAGAAGTAATTGAAGAACTGGAGGATACTCACATAAACCTCATGGGCATTCATGATAATGAAGCTATTTTCCTTACCTAGGAAGAGCAAGAACTTTTTCTTCTCTCTCAAACAAAGGTAAGTGAAGAAGCTGAAGATGCTGAACAACAGGAATTTGAAAATGCTATTTTGGAGGTACACCTGCAGTACAATCTAAAAAGTAAAAAGACAGATAGAAGTTCTCCAAAAAAGGTGACCGAAACAAAGAAGATAGTTGAAACCCAAAAATCCCCTGAGCCTTCTGCCGAGAAGAGCCCTGAGAAAGGTAATGCTGAAGTTCCAGCAAAAAGAAACCTTACTATTCTGAAAAGATCATCATAGACTAAGCTTTCATCAACTAACCCACCAAATACTTCTAGCTAGAAGATTGTGGTGGACAAATTAGAATTGTTGAGCCAAAGCAGAGCACCTACACCTTTCAGCCTTGAAGGGGAATTAGCTAAAGTAAAAATTCCCATTCCCCTTTCTGAGTTGATGAGAAAAGATGCTTACCGGTCGTAGGTGATCAAAGATATGAGCATTGAATCTGATATAGGCACAAAGGCCTTAACAGTTGGATCAATGAATCATTCAGATACTGGAAACCTTACAGATGATTAACCTGAACTCCTGTTCAGACCTGAAGTGGATGGTCAGACCGACAATGGTGTTGTTGCTCCTTTTTACGTCAGCCTTAATATACACGATCTGATTCTGCATAATTCTATGTTAGATTTGGGTGCTTCCCATAATTTGATGCCTAAAGAAGTGATGGAAAAACTGGGACTTGAAGTTAGCAGACCTTACAAGGACTTACACTCTTTTGACTCCAATAAAGTTAGATGTATTGGTTTGATCAAGGATCTGTGTATCGCCCTGGTTTAGATTCCCGCAAAAAGCATGGTCATGGATGTTGTGGTTGCGGACATTCCCTCGAAATATGGTATGTTGTTGTCCTAGTCTTGGGGGGCCAAGTTGAAAGGTACTTTGCAGCTGGATATGTCGTATGCCATTGTCCCAGTTTTTGGGAAACAAAGAAGACTATACAGAGAAACATTGATGAAATACATGGTTAGCAGCCAAGAAAAACCACATAACTATCCTATGTACTCTGCACATTCTGACCTGGACTTCTTTATCCTATACAATGATGGTGATATGGGAGAATAAATCACTCAGCTAGAAGAAGATACATCTGGTCCGGACAAAGACCAAGAAATCATTGAAGCAAAAATAAAGAAAAATGTGATAATGGAAGAATTTCCAGTGGATTTATGGAGCATGGACTTTGATGGAGATGTAAACAAAGAAGGAGTTGGAGCAGGAGTTTGGTTGCACAATCACAGATCCAGGTATTCAGAAAACCATTCTTACAAATTAAATTTTCAATGCACTAACAATATTGCTGAGTATGAATCCTTGATGCTCAGTCTGAAACTTCTAAAGAAAATTGGTGCCAAACAAATTATGGTAAGAGGTGATTCTGAGTTAATAATCAAACAAATTAAAGGTGAGTATGCGGCCAAACATCCTCATATCAGAGCTTATAGGAATGATGTACTGGACACCTTTAAATGTTTCACTGAAGTTGATTTGTTGGTGATGCCTAGGGGACAAAATATTTTGGTGGATGGGTTAGCTACGTCAGTAGCCACATGTAAGATACCTTTTCGTTCCACTCACCCATACACGGTAGAGGTGAAGTGCAAACCAAATGTTCCAGAAATTATCAAATACTGGCAAGTATTTGGTAATGATGATCAAATAGAAGATTTCCTACAATGTAAAAATGATTTCAAATGTACAAACATAGACTTAGAAAATGAAGATGAAAATGTAAAAAGCCCTGATTTTGGAAATGATAGTGTAAATAAGATAGATTCAGGAGAGTTAGGTGAGGATGAGATAGAAGCTGATGTTTTGCATTTGAAAAGTAATGTTTTACTTAGGGGTTTAGTTCCTTTAGAGGAATTATTTGATTTTGATGGTGTAGCTAAAAAACCAAAAATTGAAGCCAGTGGTCAAGAAGTAGAAGATTGTAATATAGGGACAGAAGAGAAACCAAAGATGGTGAAAATTTCCAAATCATTACCCCCTGAGCAGAAACTCAAACACATTGAGCTTTTCAAGGAATATTCAGACGTATTTGCCTGGGGTTATGAGGACTTGAAATCTTATGACACCAACGTCATACAACATAGGATTCCAATAAAAGAAGATCAAAAACCTTTCAGACAGAAACTTAGGAGAATCAATCCCAAGCTACTCCCCTTGATAGAAAAAGAAATCAAAAAACTTTACGATGCTAAAATTATAGTCTCGTTACGTTTTTCCAAATGGGTTTCAAATTTGGTCCCAACACGAAATAAATCCGGAGAAATCAGGCTTTGCATCGATTTCTGAAATCTGAATAAGGTCTCTCTAAAGGACAATTACCCATTACCAAAAATGGACCACATATTACAAAGGGTATTCGGATCCAGTTGAATCTCTTTACTGGATGGGTTCTCAGGTTATAATCAGGTCCTCGTTCACCCAGATGACCAAGAGAAAACCGCTTTCACAACACCATGGGGTACTTTCATGTATGTGAAAATGCCTTTCGGGTTGATGAACGCTGGGGCCACTTTCCAGCGAGCGATGGACATCGCTTTTGTGGAAGAACTTGGAAAATTTATTGTCATCTATCTGGACAATGTAACTATGTTTTCCCAATCTAATGATGAGCACTTATGACATCTCAGACGAGTTTTTGAGAAAGGCAGGAAATTTGGGATTTCTTTGAATCCAAAGAAGATCCTTTTTGGATTAGAAGAAGGTAAACTACTAGGGCACATAATCTCTAAGGACAGAATTAAAATAGACCCCAACAGAATCGAGGCCATTCATAAATTAGAACACCCAAGAAATATCAAAGAGTTACAGTCTTTTATTGGAAAAATAAACTTTCTGCGAAGATTCATACCTAACTTGGCTGAGCTTCTCAGGAACATCACAAACATGTTAAAAAAGGACACAAAAATAAAATGGGACACTGAGTCCAGGAAGTCTTTTGAACAAGTCAAACACGCACTCACGCAGGCTCCAGTCTTGATCAGTCCTGACTTCACCAAAGATTTTTATCTTTTTTCTTTCGCCTTGGAACATACCATTGCAGTAGTATTACTACAGAAAATTAGCGAAGGGTATGAACAACCCATAGCCTTTTTCAGTAAATCTTTAAGAGATGCTACTTTGAATTATAAAGTAATGGAGAAACAAGCTTTTGCCTTGGTGAAAGCCATAAAATATTTTAGAGTATACATTCTCCATTCCCACACCATTGTATATGTTACGAATGAGGTAGTAAAAGACATTTTAACCTAGGACAATCCAGACAGCCGGAGAGGAAAATGGATTGCTATCATTCTAGAGTATGACATAGGTATTAAACCTACTAAACTAATTAAAGGTCAAGGTCTAGCAAAGTTAATGGCTGAATCAAATTTCCATGCTCTTGACATTAATTTCTTAGCCGCAGTAGATGAACAGGGTGAGTAGGCGACTCCAAGCGTGAGACAGGTATTTCTCAACTCTCCATGGTACGTAGACCTGATATTTGTTTTTCATAATTTACAAGATCCCCCAAAGGTAGGTTTTTTAAATTAAAGGCATTAAAATTTTGCATTCTCGAAGGCAATCTGTATTGGAAAGATCCTGGAGGTATTTTGTTAAATTGTTTATTGAAGGATAAAGTTGACAAAGTACTGCAGGATTTTCATTCAGGAGACTGTGGTGGCCATTTGAGTTGGAAGACCACAACCAACAAAATCCTCAGAGCTAGATTCTATTGTCCAACTCTTTTTGCTGATGTGCATCATAAAGTGACTTCATGTCATAAATGTCAGCTGTTCAAAGGCAAAAGGAAACTTCTTCCTCTACCCCTGAAACCAATCTTCGTTGAAGCCCCTTTCCAACAATGGGGATTAGACTTCATCAGGGAAATACATCCTCCCTCTTCGGGGCAATACGGGTGGATTCTTACTGCCACAGATTATTTTACAAAATGGATTGAAGCAGTACCAAGCAGGCAAGCCACTGATTCTGTCATTATTAAATTTCTTGAAAATAATATCTTGTCTCGTTTTGGATGTCCTAGAAAGATTATAACTGACAATGCAACTGCTTTTCGATCTAAGAAACTCATAGATTTCTGCAACCAGTATCAAATTGGTTTGGGACATTCCACAACTTACTACCCTCAGGGAAATGGGTTGGCAGAATCATCAAATAAAACCTTGGTAAACATTATCAAGAAAATTTTGCAAGAAAACAAAAAGTCGTGGCATAACAATTTGGTTTTCTCACTATGGGCCGACAGAATGACTACCAAAAGGTCAATCAGTATGTCACCATATCAGCTGGTCTATGGCACAGAAGCAGTCTTTCCCACTTCCTTAGGATTTCCATTCATGAAATTGCTGCAAGACATACAAGTCGAGTCAAACGACTCCAAAAGAAGGATCATCCAGATGATCCATTTGCAACAGTCCAGGGAAGAAGTATACAACAAGACGCAGGTAGTCCAAGAAAGCATTAAGAATATTTTTGACAAAAGAACCAAGGAGGATGATTTCAAGCTCGAAAATTTGGTGTTGAGATGGGATTCCCGAAATGAAGACAAGGGAAAGCATGGAAAATTCAATAGTCTGTGGAAGGGACCATACATGATTCAAGCATTCAGAGGGAATAACACTTTCTTGCTCAACAACAGTGATGGGACAGATTTTCCAGGAGGACCTGTAAATGGCAGAATGCTGAAGCATTATTCACCGCCTCAGTAGGGACCTGAGGTCATACTTCCCATTGTACAAACCATTTTCATTTTTCTTGCGATTTTCTGAGTGAATAACTTTGGTCAGATGGTTGAATCCCGGAGAGAAGGCCCTAAGCCACTGACCATTGTCTTCCAATTTTTTAAAATAAAACAAATCAAGCAACTAAGGTGATTATGGAGAAAGTTTCAGAACATCAGGAATTAGGATTCTTAGCACTTCATAAGGAGAGTACCATCCCCAGGTGGAGCCGTTGTTATAACCCTATAATTTATAGGATCAACTGGTGACTGAAATGTTATCTCTTTAGTGTTTTTTGTTTGTCAAATGATTTTTCATTCTGCAAATAATTTGAGAAAAGAAAGAAAAAGAAAAGAAAAGAAAAATAAAAAGAAAAGAAAAGAAAAAGAAAAAGAAAAGAAAGAAAAAGAAAAAGAAAACGAAAGAAAAATAATAAAAGAGGGCATAAAGAAATTCAATAGCGCCCCATGCAATAACACTGACTTGGTCCATACCTTTCAAGCATGGCCAAGTTCTTTTAAATTGATGTTGATAGGAATAGTGAATAAGCTTGGCTAAACTATTTAATCTTAGCCAAGTGATCTAGGTTAGTTAGTGAATAAATCTGGCCAAATTGCCTAATCTTGGTCAGATAGCCCCAGGATAGAGTAAGTTCTTAGTCCAACAATTTAATCTGGGATAATTGTCATAGGAAATTAGGTTAGAACATAGGATAGTTTTCCTTATTTCAATAAAACCATCTTGATGATCAATGTTGGACCATGTCTTGGATGCTTAAAAGGTTGTTTGTCTAACCCCTTGGTGATATAAACATGTGAAAGCTCGGGAAAAACCACGGTATGCACTTATCTTAAGTTCGATGGGCGCATACACTTTTTGCACCTGCATTTATACACCGCTCATGTATCAACGAATCAGATGATCACGCCTGGATCTACGGTGGACAAGTCTTTCTAAACACCCTGACCATTATACTTTTAACGATGGCGGGGGTTCCGGAATCGGAGATAATGTATGCGTGCATATGAACGGCCCAAGTTTCGACGCCTAAATCTACAACCTATATTAGATTCTGGACCCCCCCGTCCGTTCTGCCTTTAATGGAGGGCGGGGGGGGGTCCGAAATGTGGGTTAAAGATCACACACAGATCTGCAGTTGAAAGGGAAG
>JASDQU010585444.1:14413-25964 GCA_032191745.1 Picea mariana
GGTTTGAGTTTGAAGTCTAAAAGGAAGAAGGAATGATTTTCAATTGTTTCTCTATCTGAGCAAGAGTTCCTGCAAGGAGTGCAGTCGAAGTGTTCATAAGGAGTGCATTGATGAAGGGCTCAGATAGTTTAGCTTTTGTTCTCATTCACCCCAAAAGTGCAGTTGGGCACAGGAGCCATGCAAGGAGTGCGCAGGCCAAGTGAATTCTCAGGGTGTTGGACCTGAGGGAAGAAGTATTTAAAGGCTGCTGCTACAGGTGTGCGCAGGGTCAAACGATTTCGACAATTAGGAAGTGCTTGAAAGTATGTCGCAAGGAGTGCGTGCAGGGATCTTCTGGAAGATCGAGAGGTATAGGACCTTCGAGTAATCATCAAGAGGAGCACAGGGAGCTTGTGTTGTGAATTGTTTAAACAGGCGTTGCAAGTTTTCATGCAGGCGAACAAGTTTCGCGGAGGAATACTTGGTTCATTTCGAGGAAATCATCAGGAGGAACGGATGGTCGGAGTTCTCTGAGGAGGATTCACGAATTTCCGTGAGCCATTGGATCTCATGGAGAAGCAAGGGAGATATGACGAGTATTCTTGAAGGGCTCAAAGCTCAAGAGGGGCAGGACCATAGATCTGAGCCACAAGGGCCATCAGATTTACACATGGAATTCCATATGGGGGTTTTGCAGGTTGAAGTCTCGTGAACAGTGCAACAGGAATCACGAAATCACAAACTGCGATATCCCGACAGCCAAAGGAACAGTGTGGGGCCACAGGAGTCGGGGATTGGACAGGTGGCACACCATTTTGGGTTTTCGTGGCAAGAGTCCCGAAACAATTGCATCAGGATTTGCGATACCGCGAAGTCTGAAATGCCGATGAAGTGAGGAAATGTTGAAGGTCAAACTCGCACGTGCGTCGGAGTTTCAGCATATCGAGATTCGAGAGTCGGTAATACGAGTTGTTCGACATCGCAAGTACCGAAATCGCGATAGATATAATTCCGAAAGGAAGGGAAAAAGGTTAGCATTGACTTGTATCGGGTTTTGGGGATTCGAGACACCAACGCTCGACCATTAGATTCGTGAAGTCACGAAGTCCGACCTCCTGAGTGTAAAGAGGGGATCACGTGAGAGTTGTTGGGGGTGAATATTTCCCGATAGGGAAATAAAAGATCCGTTTAGAGTTCTTCAGGCCGTGGAGAAGGAAAGATCCTGAGCTGACGTGGACTTTCGACCTGCGGGTTGAGGGCGTTGGCATCACTTCTCATTGGCACAGAGTATCAATGATCGTAGCTTTAAATCTCTTGCGTCGAGCTTCTACCTTAGACTAGTCATTTGATACAATTACATGTTAGGGTGGATTCCCAAATTCCCTTATGATTTCTCAATTATGCTAATGATACCTAAGAAGGACATTCCTTCCATAGCGATGCATAAAACAAATTCTCCCCAAATTTGTAGCTAGGATGCATGATAATCCTCTCCTTTGTAAGAGGTTTGCATAGGTGGATCATCATCTACTATATTGGGCATCAGGATGGTTGTTTCAGAGGAAACTAGACTATTTGCATGTTGGTTTTGCCTTGGTCTCCTTGTTATTTTCTTATATAATATTTCCATGTGTTTGGTGAGACAATTGATGGAGCGACGTGACTGGTCATGCCTATCTTGATCTATTAATATCTAAGGTACGTGTGAATGATCCCATTGAGGAAATGATTGTTTTCCTCTGAAAATTGTAGGAATGAGCATAATGATGGATGAAGGATGGAAAACGTGATGCTAGATATCATGTTACATGTCACATATTTTCCAACCAATTTGGCAGGCTGTCAGTAAATCCTCCCACTCACCTGAAACATTCTCCCTCGTGCCCCTGTTTAAATACACGTGTTATTTTCCCTATAACTTGAATCCTTTTGAAATTTGGAAAAACACATGAAATTTGGGTAACGTCAAGCTGACGTTATAACTTAAATCCTTTTGAAATTTGGAAAAATGCATGAAATTTGGGTAACATCATGTTGACGTTACCTTGGATCCGTGGACATCTGGAAGCTTGGGATTGGTCCATTTAGGCACTGAAGTTTCCTTCGAGGCTTGGCATATGTATGGTTGAGTTCAATATGACAATATATTCACCATTGGAAATCTCTTGTGGGCTCAAAAATATGCATCGTTGACTTATCAAGTCTCTATTAGCTTCCTCGGTGTCTATGTCGATTGTTATGTTGGCTCCAGGTGTCATTGAGAAAATGTTTGGGTACGTAATGAATTGGTGGATGTGTGATCGGGAAAGACTAGAATACCATTGTTGCAACCCTAGGGGAGTGGTTTTTTTCTCTGTATCTTATCATGTGACACCATTTATTCTTTGACACATAGCTCTTTAAAATCATTGTCGTTCCCCAATGTTGTGTTAACTCTCAGACACCTTTATGGTGCAACATGCACCCTCAACCTTTGATTAGGATCACTTGTAGTTGTCATGTGATCAGTCCCACACCTTCACCCACTCTCGATCTTTAATTCCTTGGTTATATGATATATCTCTATTCGAGCAAGGGATTAAACTTATTTTGGACAAGGTAAGATCTTTTCGTGCTCCCAATATACGCCCAGGGATTGAAACTGAGTCTCGAGACCTTAGGGATTGATTTTTCACTATAAATTGCTTAGCTCTTGACCATATACATTGCTTCTTTGATGTGTGATCTCTGTAATCTCTCCCTCAACCTCTTTCTCGTCAATTTTGACCCTTTAATCTCGATCATGGTGCATGCTAATTACTAGATCAAATCCAATACTAACATAAGGTAATTGGTGACAAGATATTAGTACAAATTATTTTACTAGAGATTAATGAAGAAGGGAAAATCATACTATAACTAGAAAAAATCCTTGAAATAAGGATTAAGAAGCTACTGTTGTAGGAAAATTCCCTTATGGACAAGTGAATGTCCTCTTGGATCTTAGACCCCTATGATCAAGATAGAAAGGTGCTAACTTTTAACACTGACATTCCTTGAAATGAAGCTAAACTAGTCAAGAGAGAAGAAGAAGAAAGTATGATTACCTTTTTATGAAGTTTGTCCTCGCTCGATCCGGGTTGAACTTGATCTTCAAGTCCTCCAATGAATTCCACAATCCAATAGACAATGAAGACAAAGCATACTTCCTATGCTACCAAGATTAATTTAAAAATAGATTCATCAAAAGAGACAAGCCCATGCAAATGTAAACAAACGTGAAGGAAACAGGCCAAGCACATATATATTAATGAGAAAAAAACAAGGTGCTTACAAATGTAGATGCAGATGTAGCAACCTCACCAACTCCTCCTTGTTAAAACCCTTTCTCAAAATCTCCACGATCAAAATGACAATACTATTCACTGATTATTCCCTTTTTCACCATGAGAATGCCTCCTTATATAGGCATTGAGAGGCTCAACCACCTTATATATTCTTGGGATAAGTTGAGGATATGACTCCATCAGTTGTGGGATTCCCCTTAGATCCATCCTTGAACTTAGATTTGAGCCAAACTGATTTGGATGCTTCCTAGCTATCCTTAGAGATAAGGGGGATTTGTCCCAAGATTTTCTCAACAGATCGACCCTCCTTCAAAGTTGGCCACAGAGCGTTGCAGCGCACCCTGCTAAGAGGGAAAGGAGAGTTAGCGCTCCTTGCAATTGGGCAGGGGAGCATTGATCTCCAAAAATACTTTTAGGATGGTAATTCCTCAAGGTAAAATCTTGTACTCTTTGTCAAAAGATATATTTTCATCTTCTAACGAGTCTTAGAGGATATCCCAAGTGTTCTTATGATGTCGTCCACGATGCGACACATGTGAGATGATAGTATGATTTTTGTGACACTTGTGAAAAAAGTGAGACACTTGTGACACTTATGATAATGACAACGAGACATCATCGAAGTGAGTAATTTTGACGTGTAACAGATTGTCCCCCAAAGTGTGAGGTCAGAAGATGAAAAATGACAACTGAAGTACTTTGTAGACTTTTGAAGCAAGGGTATGGAGTTAGAGAACCTGGTAGAAGTTGCAAACAACCATCAAACAAAATTTATGACATGTTTCAAACCCAAGGCGGGCATACTTATGCTTGAGTGATAAAATACTTTTAAGGTATGGCCCTCATCAAATACACTGCAGATCCATAATCATATTGACTTAAGGGTATAGCCACCAAAGATACAATGTGGATCTATACTTCCATGACATGAACTGATCATAGCCACAAGAAATACACAATGAATCTACGAGATTACAAGACATAGCCACGGATCAATACAAAGTGGATCTATGTGACAGTATATATATCAATATGCTCAAATGATCTCCTTTCGCAGCCTGGGTAAAGTAGATATCAGAGTGAACACTCAACCCAAGGTATTCTTCCAAACTTTGATGTGGTATGAATCTGGCCATGTGAATAGATGTTTTGATGTCTAACATGGTATAAACCACTTGATTACCAGTCATTTAGGTAAATTATTAACAAGTGCAAGCAAAATCACTAATGATGTCAATGACTCCTAAGGTACCCTAGTAAAATCCAATGAATGTGAATAGATGAGCTGAAGTCGAACATTTGTGGAATCATCCGATCAGAGGTCAATGATGTAAACCCATTTTCAGAAGTGAGGAGGCTACCATTGAGGCATGCAGGTTCCAAGGTACTAACTGGTTTCTAAGTCTAAGTCTTGGATGATGTTTTCAAGTCGATAGAAAAAGACTCGTCGAAGGAGGGCATTGATGTATACTCCATCAAAAACACAAAACTGACATAGAGATGTAAGATGGTGAATCAAATGAGTATGGATTGACACGGGTATCGAAACAAGAAATTTGTGATGTTTGACTCTCGAGGCGGATACTTCGCTTGAACACTGAGGCACAAACGGTAGAAACACAACATGGAACAAAACATGATGCAGTGGATATTGTGACTTTCGTTGGGTGACCCAAAGGAGAAAAGAAAATTAGAGGATTGGTTCAGTGTAGATGTTCAGCAAGTTAAAATGTATGTAAGAACAATGTGCCATGTTCACGGGCGACTGCAAGAGTGACCTGTGATGTTCCCAAAAAATGACTTTGCTTGATTCCTTCAATTTTTCCTCAACCCAGATAGATGAGTACCTCATTTTATTTTTACGAGCTCGAGGAGGATAACACATGATTGATATAACTCACCTTTGGTAAGTTCCTCTTCTTTTGTTTAACAAACCAGAAGAATTAAGGGTTCAGTCCCATATGGTCCCTTCAATATGTAATTTTTAACGAGTCCAGAGAAGGAAAACTCGGTGGTTTTTCATGTTTAGAGAGTCTGAAAATAACTTAAAGATGACTCCAGGGTTGTCCTTTTTTCATAATATTAGTCTTTGAAGTCTGAAAAAGAGATAAATTGCTACTTGGGAGACGCCCTTTAAAAACATTTTAAATGAGTGTGAAAGGAAGCAAGATCACTCGGCAATATTTTCATGTTTAGAGAGTCTGAAAATAGCTTAAAGGAGACTCTTGGGGGTTCCTTTTTCGTATATCCTTATGAGTCTAAAAAAGAGATTAAAGTATACTCGGTTACGTTCTCATGTTTTTTTCGAGCGTGATCAGGAACTAAGACCGTGATCGTCAGTGTGACAAGGTTAAACGGAAAAAAATTTCTTCAAAACCTGCAAGTGATGACAAATATTCCAGGGTATAAGTGACATCACCAAAAAAAAAAATTAAAACCCAAAATAGACTATAGGTTAGAAAAAATGAATCCTATAACAATGAAATAGGGTTAAAAATGTTATTTACCATTTCATTTGTGCAAAAATCTTCTAGCATTGGTAATTTCGACTTCAGAGAGGGATTTTGAAGTTGTTGGCATCAGAGCTATGATCCACCGTTTTCACTCTTGTCTGGATCAGGTTGGACATTAAATCTTTCTAATCATTTTGTACAATTTGGAATTTCATTTTAGGTAGTTTTTAGTTTCATCCTGGGCTCCCCAAGAATCCCTAGGCATCGAACCATTTCGATGCTCCCTCAAAGGGTTGTGGGGAGCGTCGACTGTGTTTTCGTCACCCTGGTATGTACTCCAGGGGAGTGCTAGCACCCTGTGGATGCATTTAAGGGAGCGTCGGCACAGAATCAAAAACTAAGTTGATATTTAAGCTAAAAATTCCCAAAATTTTGTTATGATGAGATGATTAATGGCTTTTAATTGAGTTTTCTTGCAGTTTGCATTGATAAAAACCATGATCGAATGAAAAGAGCGTGAGCACGAGCTCGATGACATAGATGCATTGCAAAACCCGCAAACGAGGGCCTCTTTGAGGAATTGTGGCTTCCTCAAGTACTTTAAACTGCAAAATATGAAAAAGGAAGTTTTGCTACTTGAGTATATGATTGGGATGTGGGGTTATGTCGAACAGGCATTCCAGATTGGGCCGCAAATGCTCAAAATTGAGCTAGAGGACGTATACTTTTTGACCGGCCTCTTGAAGAGAGGGACTCCTATTATTTTGTCCGGACAGCAAGAAACTCCTTTTCCCGATGTGGTGTACGTGGAAAATCATTGTGTTCAGGGATCACGATTGGTCGGAGGATGAATCGTGATCAAAGATGTCAGAGATTTGACACTTCAATCCATCTTGTTTGCCATAACCAACTTGTTAGGTAGAACCAGTGCACATTTGGCCTCAAAATCCCAAATGGCTTATGCTCTACAATGTGTGGAGACAAGGTTGTTCAACTGGAGTGCAGATTTCCTTCGCAATGTGAAGGATCAAATTAAAAAATGAAGGACTGGGAAACAAAAACAATTTGGGTATGGTTCCTTTTTAGTTTCATTCTTTCTAGAGAGAATCCCACAGATGCAACCATAGATTGTGCTGGTGGCACGACCGATGGTTGAACCATGCATGGAAAGGTGGACGTGTTTGTCTCCAATATTGGGAACTGACTTGGAATTTGAGTTCGCGGTCGACTTCTTTGCTTGGTTTAGACGTCGGTTGATCGTCATTGAGGACTTTCCATACACCGGAGTAGATTTCTGGGGTAGCCTAGACTTGGTACTTCCATATGGTATAGACTGGGATGCGTCAGGTATGAAACCAAAAACCTTGTCAAGTGTTTTTTTATTTTAAAATTTATATTATTTTTATGTGTACACAGAGGGGTTTTTAACATATGCATTGTTTCACCATGCATACAGAGGTGCATCATGTTCGACAGAGACACTGGCACTAGGGCATCACGAAGACGCACATATAGTCATAGAGAACGAGGTAGTAGTGGGGGGTCTCTGGGAGGTTGGGAGGAACCTCTATGGTCTTACGATGGGTGTCCCTCCTCTCGAGAGGTGATATGTACCCTTACATTTGTAGAGGCATACAGTGGGGGTTCGTGAGAGTCTGAACCACCTACTTCAACGAGTGGCCCGTGCAATGGTGTGCTTCTCGGAGCACAACGTGGTGCAGGAGGATTAGGATCCTCCAGATGTTTTTTGTAGTCTTTTTCATTATGATATCATGGGCACGAGGGCGAAGATTTTTCCCTTCTCTGTACTTTTTGATGTAAACAAAAATTTTCCATCACAGAGTTTATATATATATATATATATATATATATATATATATATATGAGTTTTGTGATGCCAATGATGTTACAAATAATATTTTGTGATGTGTTTATTTTTCATGTGACTCATTTTCTTTATAAAAATTTTTATCTATGGGCGAGATACTGATCCAAAATATAATTTGTTAGCGAATCCGCAGTTGTGTTGAGTTCTCTTGGTATGTGTTTGTATTGTGTAAATTAAAAAATTATGTCAAGACGATGAACTCATAGGTGGAGACGAAATAGGATTGCAAATGGAATAGACTCAATTAAGCTGACAAACCATGAGTTGAGAGTCTAGGTTAATTATTATACGAGATATACCTAGGGAGGAGGCCTCGGTTAAAATTCCAATGACAATGTGATATTCTACCATGTTATTGGTTGTCAATCCTAGGCAAACACCTCGTGAAATCACAAACTCATCATAGTGGTAAATTACCCAAGCTGCAGAAGCAATGTTCTAGGTGTGTCGACTAGTGCCATCCACAAACCCGGCAAAGATAGTAAAGCAAGATTTCATCTACGCATGCAATAACAAGACAAAATATAAGTGGCTAAGAAAAAAATCGTACACGCAAGAGAAAAAGACACACCAAAAACTATAGTACAATAGTGTACAAAGCACACATGCTAGATGTTCTATGCATAGTACTTCTTAAGGTAAATCCCATTCTGGGGTTCACCAAGAGAGATTTTGTCATAGTCAACTAGCTCATAGGAACCTCTATGTAATACATGTTTTACAATGTAGGGTCCATGCCATAGAGGTTCTAACTTGCTTATCCCTAACTTATCATGAGCCTGGTCATAAACGAGGACTAGGTCTCCTTCTGTGAAAGTATGGGGGTGGACAGATTTGTCATATTGACTCTTCATTCATTTTTTATATGTCTCGTTAACGAAAGCATCATCATGACGTGTTTCGTCCAACCTAGTTAGATACATGAAACGTTCTTCTTCAACAGAAGTGTGAGGTAGGAGTTCTACTTTTAGTTTCAACGAAGGAATTTCGCACTCAATTGGTAATATTGCTTCAACGCCATATACCAACTGGAAAGGAGTGAATCCATTTGCAGTTTTTACTTAGGTGCAGTAAGCCCAGAGAGCGGATAAAAGTTGTTGATGCCAAGAAGTTTTGTTTTCCCCAACCATGCGTTGAATCATTGTTTTAAGGACTTTGTTGATATCTTCAACTTGTTTTTTTTCTTGAGAATAGTAGGGGGATGAGTTCTCATGGTGAAAACCCAATTTGACATGTAACTCACTTATCATCTAGTTTTGAAAATGTGAATTGTGATCAGTGACAATGGCTTGTGGAGCACCAAAGCAAGTGATGATGTGGTTGAATATGAAGAGAGTTGTAGTGCAGCCATAATTAATAAAAGTAGACATAGCCTCAGCCCATTTTGTGAAGTAATAATTGACAACGATGATATAATTGTGCCCCCAACTGAGGTAGGCTTACATTGCATAAAATAAATGCCCCATTTTGCAAAGGGGTCGATGGTGACAATAGGATGCAGTGAAGCGCGGTGGGTGTGTGCCTTTTTATGAAAAACTTGGTAGGGTGGGCATCATTTGACAGCCTCAATACAATCTTTGAAGATGGAGGGCCAAAAAGTAATCGACACGTAAGATTTTCTGAGTTGTAGCCATCCCAGAAAGGTGACCACCACATGCTCCAAGATGGTAGTCATTTAGAACACGTTCAACCTCATCATGAGTTAAACAATGTCATAAGATAATGTCAATACCATGACAATACAAATTTTCACCGATGATAAGGTAGTGTTTAGAATGGTGGCGAATACGACGAAGTTCTTCACGGGAGATATCGGGTTGAAAACATTGGGTTTGAAGATAAAGAAGAATATCTCCATACCAAGGGTCAGATGTGATAATGAGGAACAAAGATTCATCGGGGAGAGAATCGTTGGTCTTAGTATCTTCATCGTCATGGGGAAGATCACAGATAAGTTCCACAAAAACCAAGGACTTTTTTTCTTTTGATTTGGAAAAATCGAGATCAAATTCCTGAAGAATAACGATCCATTTGGAATATTTTCCCCCAAGGACTTGACATGTCAGAATATGATACATGGGTTTTGAGTCTACAATGACCGTGGTAGTGCGTAGCAGGATGTAATGGCGAAATCTCTGGACGAAAATGAAAGATGTCGGAGCCAACTTTTCAACATGTGAATATCGGAGATCGGGACCAGATAGACTCTTACTCAGATAGTAGATCACATGTTCCTCACTGTTAGGGTCCTCTTGAACTAACACCATGGCGATAGTGGAAGTAGAGGATGTCAAATAAAGGATATAGTCCCGTGCATAATTTGGAGGATGAAAAAGAGGTGTATGGGTCAACACATGTTTAAGAGCATCGAAATATAGTTGAGCAATGTCATCCAAGATGAAAGGAGTGTCTTTTTGCAACAATTGCAAAAATCCTTTAGTAAGCTCGACGTAGTTACATATAAAACGGCGAAGAAAAATTTCTTCCCCTTGCAAACTTTGTAGTTGGGTAAGATTGTTGAGAGGAGGTAAAGCAAGAATATCTTTAATCTTTAAGGGATCCACCCTAATCCCATATTTGGAGACAACGAAACCAAGGAGTCGACCTGATTCGACAGCGAAGATGCATTTGTGTGGGTTCAAACAGATATGGTAGAACCGACATCGAAGAAAAATGACCCGTAGATGACCAATAGGGTCTGATCGAATAGATGAGTGGGTAGGTAAATCATCGAGGTAAGGTTCCGCAATATGTTTGATATCGTGGAAAGCATACGACATGGCCCACTGGAAAGTAGAACCATCATTTTTTAGGCCAAAAGGTAGTTTTCGATAGGCAAAAGTTCCCCACAGGTAGATGAATATTGTCTTATGTTGATCAGTGGGTAGAATGTCAATCTGGTTCTATCCTGAAAATCCATCCATGAAATAGAAAATAACACTGATAAACATAATGCTGATCAAAATAGCACTGAGAAAATTGTCAATGATTTGGTCAATGAAGGGTGTGGGGTAATTGTCTTTAGGACAAGCCTTGTTAAGATCCCTATAATCAGCGCAAACACGAATGGTACCTTATTTTTTAGCAATCGAAACAATGTTAGAAACCCATTCTGTCAAGGGGATAGGATAGATAAAGCCAGATTTTAACAGTTTTTCAACTTCTGCTTTTATGGACACAATTTTCTTAGGATGAACCAGGTGAATTTTTTGTCACACAAGTTTAACACCTGGGTAAGTTTTTATTTCATGCAACATTGATCGAGGGATCAATCTCGGGAATTTTCTCATAGTTCCAAGTGAATACATCACAGAATTCGTTAATAAAGTGGTATAAGAAGCCACTTCCTCGAGTGAACAATTATCACCGAGATGAACATTTTCCATGATACCTTCTTTGATCAAGATATCAATAAAAATCGTAGAAGAGATGTTGTCTAAATTCCCCTCGAAAGTAGTATCCTGGGTAATTATAGGAGATTGGGGAGAATCAACAACATTGGGAGGTAAGATAGAGTGTATATCTTCCTAAATTTCTTCTAGAAGAGGAAAAAAATATGATCGATGATGGTTGTCATCCCAAGGTACCTCGTCAATACTAAGCATTTCCATAATGGATTCGTCTGATGGTAAAATATGGGAAATGTAGTCAAAAGCAGAGGATAAGGAATTCAACCAAGACTACAATGAATAAGTGTTGGATGCCAATAGATGTTGGTCATCCAAGGAGGGAGAGGTAAATTGGATAGCATCGTATGAAGCCTCATCTGGACTAAGTGGTATAGTGTCACCCAGTGCATCGAATTCTAATGGAATAGGCATAAGACAAGGATCAGATGATTCTAAAGAATGATAGGCCATAGTAGAAATCACATTGATTATGGCAATATGGTGTGTGGTGGGAGG
>JASDQU010585444.1:26589-51685 GCA_032191745.1 Picea mariana
TATGTATATGTATATGTATATGTATATGTATATGTATATGTATATGTATATGTATATGTATATGTATATGTATGTATATGTATGTATGTATGTATGTATGTATATGCCCCTTTTCGATCATATGTTCATCATTTTCCAAACCCATAATAATCAGATGGTAGGCTAGTATAATTAGGGTGCATGTCCATGAAAAAATTTGCATAAACATGTATGGAAAAATAGTGTGGAACCTCATCATTCCACGACAATTTTCCATATGCTGTCAAAAATCTGTTATACAGATGTTCTGCTATGTTGGGGTGCTTAAAATATTGCACCTTCAACATCTTTCTCTTTGGCCCATATTTGAAATTTAACATAGAAATTGTGTTTTCTTTTTAAACTTTATTTTTTACTAAGTCTCATTTATCAGGGCCCATCACCTTGAACTTTTGTCTCCTCATCAAATCGATAAAACTATCGGTGGTTGGACCCATCTTTTGATATGCATTCATAAATTTTTGCAATTAACACAAAACAATCTCCAAGTTTTGTTTACTCTCCCGAGGGAGATCCAAGCTCCTCAAATCATTTTCTAACCTTCTTTTAACACATGAGAATCCCTCAAGGTTCATTGCTTTAGTAATCCATTCTGAGGGAAGCTCATCACCAACATCTGAAGGATAGGTGGACGTAGGCATGTAATATTTTGCTTCTTGATAACGTTGCTTCATAAATCCACCTTCACCCTCTTCACCAACATTACAATCTTCGTGACACCCACTCTCTCTTTCATTTTGTTCCCTCACATTAAATTCATTGTATAAACACACATTTGAAAGTAATTACAACATTTAACTTGACATAATTTAACATAAGAAAATTAAAACACACACACACATATATATACACACACAAAAAAAAAAAAAAATCAAAGAAAATTATCAAAAATATTTTATTGTCCTAATGTATTCCCTACATTCTCAGGTGTAGGAGTATCAATGTGCAACCTATCTAAAAAGGTTGCATCCATAGAACTTGCTTGAACACATTCTCGAGATGATTTATTCACATACTCATTTAATAATGTCCTCCTCTGACTAGATTGTTGTTGGTCACTCGGAGTCTCAGTCGAAGAAAGGGTTCCTCTTCTTCCTTCTTGGGATAAACTAGAGCGTTTGTGAGAAATGTTTAGAGACTCTTGTCTCGACATCTCACCTCAATATCTATCCTTTGAAAATTCATGAATATGAAATTTTATAATTTATAGAAACATTAAATGGAAATACTAAATTTATAACACAAGCATTTAAGCATTTATAACAACTTCAAAGCATTGCAGACATATATTGAAAAAACTAGAACAATTGTATTTTTTACAATCATTGACAAAAAAAAACACTGACAAAAAATTTACTTAAAACTAAAACAAGAAACAATATTACATGATATGTTGTTGCTATCCTCTTAGATATATTCTCAGAAAAATCTTCAAGGGATCATTGATCAAACCCTCGGGGAAGATCTCATCATGACACATGGAACAAATTTCCAAGAAGAACTTTTAAGGTAAAATATCAATAGACTAACCAGAAACATACGCAGACAGCACCAGCAATAGAAGAGAACGACAAAATACACAAGATGGAATTAGCAAGGAGATAAAGAGGGTGACACTAGAAAAAAAAATGAGGAGGGTGACATCATCAAGTAGAACCAGAATACCCAAACAATAACCAATAAGAGATCTCCAACAAGATGGAAAAGACCAAGAAGAACTATCCTAGAGGGGTCGTAGCCACATAATTAAATAATTAAATAATTTAAACAAATAATAGTTTATAACATAAAATATTTATTGTTAAATCATAAAAATCAACAAGAAAAAAAACAAGTCAAGAAAAGGGATCCAAAGTCAAGGCAGCTAACTTTCTTTAGGAAAAAGAAAAGAACAAAACCAAAAACCCACACAATAATTAAGGGGGGCATAACTCAATCAAGGGTGGTTTCAACACAAAGTAAACAATTAAATTCTTCCAAATTCAAGGCGGCTAACTTTTTTTAGGTAAAACACAAAACCAAAAACCCACACAACAATTAATGGGGGCATAAGTCAAGCAAGGTTGATTTCAAGACAAAGTCAACAATTAAGTTCTTCTTTAATGGAAAAATTTCCACATGATATTTACTTATAATCGTTTATCATCACAGCATAAAAGGAAGATCAATAATGTGATCATGCTCTTCTTAATTACTCCTAGGTCTCATGGACCATCCCGGGAGAGAAAAAAATCACACATTATCTCAACTTGGTACTTCCAAAAATAAAATAAACCAAAAAACCAAAGGAAGATCAATAATGTGATCATGCTCTTCTTAACTACTCCTATGTCTCATGGAACATCATGAGAAAGAAAAAAATCTCACATTATCTCAACTTGGTACTTAACCAAAAACAAAAACAAAAAAAAAACCACACCAATCAGAGTTTTCATATTTGAATTTATGTGATGTGTGAAGTAAGTTACATTCAAATTTGCAAAGAAAGAATGAATTTTAAGAAAAAGTAAAGTACGGAATTCAAATTTAATTGCACAAATACAATCTAAAATATAAATTTTATGCATCGAAGAGTGCATTATAATTCATAACTAACCTTCAAATTTCCAAACTGAATGTACAAGTATTCAATTGAATAGTGATTGTTTGTACATGGACAGGGCAGTATTTGAACTCAACCTTAGGAAGAGGTTGACAGGGCCTAATAAGGCCATGTCCATGTATAGAAAGAGGCCCAAATTCAGGCCCATCCCTGTACATGGACAAGGTCGTTTTGTTGGCAGCATACACCCTCTAAGGGACACCCTGAGACTGGAAAAGCACAGTCCAAACAGAGGGGGTCCAGCTTTCCAACCATGATTGGGGTTGGTTTGCCTACAGTTATTAGGTGAATCTACTTGTGCAGATTTGTGAAATATGAAATGAAAATATTTAGGACTGAAACTTCTACATCTATGAGAGAGGAACCTCAACTAATAAGAGAGAGAGAGAGAGAGAGAGGTGGTAGATTTGTAATGGAAACTTTGCTACATTTATAATGGGGCATTTGATGCATTTATTAGTGAATATTGGTTGCTTTTATCATAGGAATTTACTACATTGCATTTATAATGGGGCATTTGATACATTTGTTAGTGAATATTGGTTTCTTTTATCATAGGAATTTACTGCATTTGGGTACTGTAATTATAGAGGAAAGTGAGAACAGTGTGAATATGATGGGAATAATGGCACCCATAATCTCTATTTAAATTTTATAATAGTCTAAATGCCTAGTTTTCAAGGTTTAGCTAGAAAAAAATGCAGGGCAGATGTTAGGATTGATGAAGGTTGTTTTTTTGCAATAATTGAACTGTCATTTTCAGTGAATATTACAACTTACTATATAGGAAAAGTATAGATGCTATTAATGTATACTATAGCTTTTATTAATGTGTTGTACAACTACTATTAAAGTCTAGTATGGATGTTATTTAGTTTATAAATTTTTTTTTCTTTAATCTAAATGTTTAGTATGGTTATGCATGTCATTTAATGAGTGATATAGATGTCATTTAATTATCAATACGATTGTCCTTATTGTTTTAAATTCTCTCTGTTTTTGTACTCATTCTTATGTGGTGCTATGACAACTATTCATTTCATAGAAAAAATGCAATTTGGTAAACCATAATCCCTAAGTTGACTTAGTAGGCATTAATTACATGCAACTATATTTATATGAAGGATCCATAAACTTGTGTTATAGGGGAGGGAGAGAAACTTCCTAAACACATACTAAGCTATAACATTATTGTATATTTTGAGAAGTTGTTGGGAACTACACCCTCTAAATCTTATTTTGAATTTCATTATGGTCCTTGAGCATCTTTCTCAATTTTAATCATGTGAATATCATGCAACTCAGATCAATTCGGGCATGTCCCTGTATATGGATAGGGTCAAATACGACCTTGACAACCTTCTAAACTAGAAAAACTAATAGTATAACAATTTTAAACTAAAAATTACCTGGACCACCCGCCTACAAGGCTGAACATGACCATGTCCATGTATAGGTACAAGCCTAAATTTGGTCTCATCTTTGTACATGGACAGGGCCGAATACGACCCTATCCATGTATAGGGACAAGATCGAATTCAAGCTTGTCCCTGTACATGGACAGGGCCATATTCAGCCCTGTCATCCCATCCAATAAGCAAATGCTACCTCTATTTGTCTGTGTCTAATATGGTTTAGGTGTTGTTGTTGTTGTTGGTTGGTTGGTTGGCTACTTGTTTGTATTTGTTTTTCATTTGCATGAATAGCACTAACACTAACTATTTAAATCATAAAATTTAAAATTATTCTAAACTAAATGCCCACAGCACCAATGTCCACCCACCCTCACCACCAACGTCAACCAGAATATGGCCCTATCCATGTACAAGGACATGCCCAAATTTAGGCCCATTTTTGTACATGGATAGGGCCATATTCGGCCATGTCTATGTACAAGTACAAGCCCAAATTCGAGAATGTCCCTATACATGGACAAGGCCAAATTTGGCCATGCCATCCCATACGATAAGAATATGATACCTTTACTTATCTATGTCTGATATAGTCTAGGTGTTGGTGTGTCTGTGTTTTTACTCTATTTTGTATGCATCCTATTGTATTGATAAATTATTAATTTATAGGAGGTATTGTCTCCATCCTATATTGTTCATATTGTGGAAAATCAAGTTTGGTTTGTACATGGATGTAGCCTCCCAAATGTATAGGCAAGGGTTACATTTATATACTTTTTATTCAAATTAATTTATTTTGAAGATAAAGTAACATATTAAAATGGAACAGTATTATTGTTTACAGTACATGGATGTTGCCTCCTAAAAATATATTTGCCAGGATTGCATGCATATAAACTGATTAACATGTAAATTGAATTTTATAAAAAATAACAATAAACTATGCGCTTGCGTAAACATATTTATATTAATGCCAAAACCAAAACTCTATTTTAGATTGAACTGATTAAAATATAAACTGAATTTTATAAAAAATAATAGTATACTTTGTTGGTGCATAAACATATATAAAATTAATTCCAAAATTAAAAATCTATTTGAGATTTAAGTGATTAAAATATAAATTGATTACACTCTAACTGTGACGTAACATTATCTACTCTTTCGAGGTATAATTATGGTAATGTAGGGTATCATTCAGGCCTGTCTATTTAGATGGACAGGTTCACATTCAGGTCAGTCCCTATACATGGACAGGGCCATATTTGGCCCAATCCATGTACAAGGACAGGCTCTAATTCTATGTATAGGGACAAGCCCAAATTTGGGCATGTACATGTACATGGACAAGGCCGAATACGGCCCTGTCAACACTCTAACACTGTAAAATCTAAAATCTAAAATCTAATTAACAATTTAATACTAAGACTAACCATTTAAATCATAAAATTTAAATTTATTATCTAAGAAATGCGCAGACATATACAACAAGCATGCAATGCTTAACATATTTGGTCCTGTCCATGTACAAGGACAGGCCCAAATTCAAGCATGTCCATGTACATGGAAAATGCTATATTTGACCTTGTCCATGTACAGGGACAGGCCCGAATTGCCCTGTACATGTACAGGGACATGCCCAAATTCGGGCATGTCCCTGAACATGGACAGGGCCATATTCGACCCTGTCCATGTACAGGGACATGCCCTTATTCGGGCATGTCCTTGTACATGTACAGGGCCGAATATGGACATGTCCATGTATAGGTACATGCCCAAATTCGGGCATGTACCTGTACATGGACAGGGCTGAATATTGTCATGTCAACACTCTAACACTATAAAATATAAAATATAAAATATAACTAACAAATTAATACTAAAATCTAAAATCTAAAATATTTAATCTAAAATCTAAAATCTGTGATATGTAAGTTGTAATCACTATGAAGTTGATTATCAAATAAGTGTAGTCATAATAAGATAGAACACATAAATTAACTCTGCATAAAAAAAGTTAACTGTAACCCTATGGACCTATTTATAACACATAGCTCTTTGCCTATTATGTACGCCATTTTTACATAATCTCAATGTAATACAAGGTAATTATAGTACAAGCAATACACTCCTTGTAATATACTCTATATCCATAACACATCTTATGAATCAAACCCATGATGTTCAAAGCAGATAGGGTATACTTAGCTATTATGGATCTACTTGTGATACCTAATCATTATTTAGTGAAGCTAGCATAATTACAGATATTACATACTATTAATCACATATAGTATAATGATTACAGTATTGTTTTCCATAAGTTGGTATTGGAGTATGAGATATAGTGGTAAGCACATAGTAAGCAGATTAGTATAATTGCTTAGAGAACAAGTGTGTTTGATCACTTTAACTAGTACATAACAAGGGTGAAAGCGGGATATAAGCTTAGTTACATCTCATTTTTATTGATATAATGGCAATCATTGTCCTCTCCATATTTGGTTTTTACTTATAACTCATCTCATACGAGATCAAAGTGTAGGGTTGAACAAGGGTTACATATCAGTTTGGTTATGAGGTAGTTACTTACCCTATAGCTTATAGCAAATCAACATGGTTCGACAAAGAGCAATGGTTGTGATTAGAAAACACTATTGGATTACTAGTTGAATATGAGAACATAGTAGGTTGAGTCATAATTACGAGTATTGTATAGTACTAATAGTACAAGCATAACACTATTGGTTTAATCATACATAATTACCCTAATCATATATAAGTTTCTTAGTTGGATCTGAAATGATTATGACATAGATTATATAAGTGAATTACTTATATATAATATGATACATAAAACAAGCTTAGATTATCATAACATATGACACAAAGCTCGGATTAGCTATGGTTCAATTCCATAACATAGGACACATTGATCATCAGTTGTAACAAGGTAAAGTAATAACATTGATTATACATACAAGATAAGCATTATTCTTTCGTATAGGGGTGGTATAAGAGTTATGTATACTAATATTTAAAATAAGAATAGGATAGAACTGTTCCCATATGTTGTGATTCTCTATACACTATAGCTATAGTAAGCATGTTCGTTAAGCTAATGACTTGTGTGATACTACTATGTTCAACACTAAGCACATATTCTATGTAATCAAATAATGTTCATAGGGAACGTCCCTGTCCATGTACAGGGATAGGCTCGAATTCGAGCCTATCCATGTACATGGACAGGGCCAAATATGGCCATGTCAACAATCTATACATAAATTTAAAATCTAAATTGTAACTAACAATTTTAAAATCTAAAACCTAAATTTTAACTAACAATTTAGTTATCTAACAATTTTAACTAACAATTTCAAATTAAATTTACTACTCTAAATGTACCCGTATAGATTTTAAATTTATGTATAGATTGTTGACAGGGTCGTATTTAGCCCTGTCAACAATCTATACATAAATTTAAAATTTGAATTGTAACTAACAATTTTAACTTACAATTTAGTTAACTAACAATTTCAAATTAAATTTACTACTCTAAATGTACCTAGACCGAACACACACAACACCAATGTCCACCCACCCGCAACACCAATGTCCACCCGAACTCCCATCCGTCTGCCCACAGCAACGACGTGCAACACTATTGCCAACACCAAACACTATCACCTAGCGCTATCAACTAATAAACAATTCGGAAAAACTATGATAGCTGCGATGTGTGGGTAATATATAAACATTTTTTCGGCTGAAAGGTTTTTTCGGCCAGACGATTATGTCCGCTGAAATATCTTTCATCCGAAAAGATGTTACTGAATGAAAAAAAATATGTCTGGCTAAAATTGTACATGAAAATCGAGGGCATTGTCACGGTACCATTTGATTTGACGTTCAAAGGTTTGGACGAAACATATTTTGGCCAAAAAATAGGAATTTCGGCTAAAAGAAGTATTAGTTCGACTGAAAAAAGGTCTCTATGAATTTTGGAGACCCAATTCTCAAAAACGTGTTACCCACCTTCATGATTTTACCCATAGGTAAAAGTAAATTTTTACCCCCAAAGATGATGTGTTAGTGTTGGACGGGGTGTGTTCTCTTCATCTGATTGAGCCTTCAAATGGGTCTTCTTAGCTAGCTCCATGAGGTCTTCATCTGCAACGGTGGGCCCATTAAACCATGGAATAGTTTGGGTTGTTGATTGGTTGAAAGGCCTCCCATAACCTTTCGGTAGACCCCACTTCTCGTTGGCACATAGTATCAATGATCGGAGTTTTAAATCTCTTGCATCGAGCTTCTACCTTAGACTAGTCATTTGATACAATTACATGTTAGGGTGGATTCCCGAATTCCCTTATGATTTCTCAATTGTGCTAATGATACCTAAGAAGGAAATTCCTTCCATGGCGACGCATAGAACAAATTCTCCCCCAATTTGTAGCCAAGATGAATGATAATCTCCTCCTTTGAAAGAGGTTTGCATAGGTGGATCATCATCTATTATATTGGGCATCAGGATGGTTGTTTCAGAGGAAACTAGACTATTTGCATATTGGTTTTTCCTTGGTCTCCCTGTTCTTTTCTTATAGAATATTTCCATGTGTTTGGTGAGACAATTGATGGAACGACGTGACCGGTCATGCCTAGATCAATCTATTAATATATGGGGTATGTGTGAATGATCACGTTGAGGAAATGATTGTTTTCCCTTGACAATTGTAGGAATGAGTGCAATGATGGATGAAGGATGGAAAACATGATGCTAGATATCCTGTTACATGTCACATATTTTCCAACCAATTTGGCAGGCTGTCAGTAAATCCTCCCACTCACCTAAAACATTCTCCCTCATGCCCCTATTTGAATACATGTGTCATTTTCCCTATAACTTGAATCCTTTTGAAATTTGGAAAAACGCATGAAATTTGGGTAACGTCGAGCTGACGTTATAACTTAAATCCTTTTGAAATTTGGAAAAATCCATGAAATTTGGGTAACGTCATGATGACATTACCTTGGATCTGTGGACATGTGGAAGCTTGGGATTGGTCCATTTAGGCACTGAAGTTTCCTTCGAGGCTTGGCATATGTATGGTTGAGTTCAATATGACAATATATTCACCATTGGCAATCTCTTATAGGCTCAAAAATATGCATCGTTGACTTGTCAAGTCTCTATTAGCTTCCTCGGTGTCTATGTCGATTGTTATGTTGGCTCCAGGTGGCATTGAGAAAATGTTTGGGTACGCAATGAATTGGTGGATGTGTGATCGGGTAAGACTAGAATACCATTGTTGCAACCCTAGGGGAGTGGTTTTCTTTTATGTATCTTATCATGTGACACCATTTATTCTTTGACACGTAGCTCTTTAAAATCATTTTCATGCCCCAATGTTGCATTAACTCTCAGACACCTTTCTGGTGCAACATGCACCCTCAACCTTTGATTAGGATCACTTGTAGTCGTCATGTGATCAGTCCGGAACCTCCACCCACTCTCTCTCTTTAATTCCTTGGTTATATGATATATCTCTATTCGGGCAAGGGATTAAACTTATTTTGGACAATGTAAGATCCTTTCATGCTCCCAATAAGCGCCCAGGTATTGAAACAGAGTCTTGAGACCTTAAGGATTGATTTTTCACTATAAATTGCTTAGCTCTTGACCATATACATTGCTTCTTTGATGTGTGAGCTCTGTAACATCTCCCTCAACCTCTTTCTCGTCAATTTTGACCCTTTAATCTCGATCATGGTGCATGTTAATTACTAGATCAAATCCAATACTAACAGAAGGTAATTGGTGACAAGATATTAGTACAAATTATTTTAATAGAGATTAATGAAGAAGGGAAAACCATACTATAACTAGAAAAAATCCTTGAAACAAGGATTAAGAAGCTACTGTTGTAGGAAAATTCCCCTGCGGATAGGTGAATGTCCTCTTGTATCTTAGACCCCTATGATCAAGACAGAAAGGTGTTAACTTTGAACAGTGACATTCCTTTAAATGAAGCTAAACTAGTCAAGAGAGAAGAAGAAGAAAGTATGATTACATTTTTATGAAGTTTGTCCTCGCTCGATCCAGGTTGAACTTGATCTTCAAGACCTCTAATGAATTCTGCAATCCAATAGACAATGAAGACAAAGCATACTTCCTATTCTACCAAGATTAATTTAAAAATAGATTCATCAAAAGAGACAAGCCCATGCAAATGTACACAAACTTGAAGGAAACAGGCCAAGCACATATATATTAATGAGAAAAAAACAAGGTGCTTACAAATGTAAATGCAAATGTAGCAGCCTCACCAAGTCCTCCTTGTCCAAACCCTTGCTCAAAAACTCCACGATCAAAATGACAATACTTTTCATTGATTATTCCCTTTTTCACCATGAGAATGCCTCCTTATATAGGCATTGAGAGGCTCAACCACCTTATATATTCTTGGGATAAGTTGAGGATATGACTCCATCAGTTGTGGGATTCCCCTTAGATCCATCCTTGAACTTAGATTTGAGCCAAATTGACTTGGATGCTTCCTCGCTATCCTTAGAGATAAGGGGGATTTGTCCCAATATTTTCTCAACAGATCGACCCTCCTTCAAAGTTGGCCACAGAGCATTGCAGCACTCCCTGCTAAGAGGGAAAGGAGAGTTAGCGCTCCTTGCAATTTGGTTGGGGAGCGTTGATCTACAAAAATACTTTTAGGATGGTAATTCCTCAAGGTAAAAGCTTGTACTCTTTTCCAAAAGATATATTTTCATCTTCTAACGAGTCTTAGAGGATATCTCAAGTGTTCTTATGATGTCGTCCATGATGCGACACATGTGAGATGACAGTATGATTTTTGTGACACTTACGATAATGACAACGAGACATCATCGAAGTGATTAATTTTGATGTGTAATAGATTTCCCCTCAAAGTGCGAGGTCAGAAGACAAAAACTGATGAATCAAGTACTTTGTATACTTTCGAAGAAATGGTATGGATTCAGAGAACCTGGTAGAAGCTGCAAACAACCATCAAACAAAATTTATGACATGTTTCAAACCCAAGGCAAGCATACCTATGCTTGAGTGATAAAATACTTTTAAGGTATGGCCCTCATCAAATACACTGCAGATCCATAATCATATTGACTTAAGGGTATAGCCACCAAAGATACAATGTGGATGTATACTTCCATGACATGAACTGATCGTAGCCACAAGAAATACACAATGGATCTACGAGATTACAAGACATAGCCATGGACCAATACAAAGTGGATCTATGTGCTAGTATATATATCAATATGCTCAAATGATCTCCTTTCGCATCCTGGGTAAAGTAGATATCAGAGTGAACACTCAACCCAAGGTCTTCTTCCAAATTCAAATGTGGTATGAATCTGTCCATGTGAATAGATGTTTTGATTTCTAACATGGTAGAAACCACTTGATTACTGGTCATTTAGGTAAATCGTTAACAAGTGCGAGCAAAATCACTAATGATGTCAATGACTCCTAAGGTTCCCTAGTAAAATCCAATGAATGTGAATAGATGAGCTAAAGTCAAACATTTGTGGAATCATCTGATCAGAGGTCAATGATGTAAACCCACTGTCAGAAGCAAGGATCCTGTCATTGAGGCATGCAGGTTCCAAGGTACTAACTGGTTTCTAAGTCTAAGTCTTGGATGATGTGTTCAAGTCGACAGGAAAAGACTTGTCGAAGGAGGGCATTGATGTATACCCCATCAATGACACAAAACTGACAGAGAGATGTAAGATGGTGAATCAAATGAGTATGGACTAACACAAGTATCGAAACTAGAAATTTGTGATGTTTGACTCTCGAGGTGGATACTTCCCTTGAACACTAAGGCACAAATGACAGAAACACAACATGGAAAAAAACACGATGCAGTGGATATTGTGACTTTTGTCGGGTGACCCAAAGGAGTAAAGAAACTCATAGGATCAGTTTAGTACATAGGTTCAGTAGGTTAAAATGTATGTAAGAACAATGTGACACGTTCACGGGCGACTGCAAGAGTGACTTGTGATGTTCCCAAAAAATGACTTGGCTTGCTTTCTTCAATTTTTCCCCCATCCAGATAGACAAGTACCTCATTTTATTTTTATGAGCTCGAGGAGGATAACACATGATCGATATAACTCACCTTTGGTAAGTTACTCTTCTTTTGTTTAACGAACCGAAAGAATTAATGGTTCGGTAACATATGGTCCCTTCAATGTGTAATTTTTAACAAGTCCAGAGAAGGAAAAATCGGTGGTTTTTCATGTTTAGAGAGTCTGAAAATAACTTAAAGATGACTCAAGGGTTGTCCTTTTTTGTAATATTAGTCTCTGAAGTCTGAAAAAGAGATAAACTTATACTCAGGAGACGCCCTTTAAAAAAAATTTAAATGAGTGTGAAAGGAAGCATGATCACTCAGCAATATTTTCATGTTTAGAGAGTCTGAAAAGAGCTTAAAGGAGACTCCAGGGGGTTCCTTTTTCGTATATCCTTATGAGTCTGAAAAAGAGATAAAAGTCTACTCGGTTACGTTCTCATGTTTTTTTCGAGTGTGATAAGGAACTAAGACCATGTGCGTCAGTGTGACAAGGTTAAACGAAAAAATGTTTCTTCGAAACCTGCAAGTGATGACAAATCTGCATTCCAGGGTATAAGTGACATCACCAAAAAAAAAATTAAAACCCAAAATAGACTATAGGTTAGAAAAAATGAAGCCTATAACAATGAAATAGGGTTTAAAATGTTATTTACCATTTCATTTGTGCCAAAATCTTCTAGCATTGGTAATTTCGACTTCGGAGAGCGATTTTGAAGTTGTTGGCATTGGAACTACGATCCATCATTTTCACTCTTGTCCGGATCAGGTTGGACATTAACTCTTTCTAATCCTTTTGTACGATTTGGAATTTCATTTTAGGTAGTTTTTAGTTTCATCCTGGGCTCCCCAGGAATCCCTAGGCATCGAACCATATCGATGCTCCCTCAAAGGGCTGAAGGGAGCATCGACCGTGTTTTCATCACCCTGGTATGTACTCCAGGGGAGCGCTAGCACCCTGTGGATGCATTTAAGGGAGCGTCGGCACAAAATCAAAAACTAAGTTGACATTTAATCTAAAAATTCCCAAAATTTTGTTATGATGAGATGATTAATGGCTTTTAATTGAATGTTTTTGCAGTTTTCATTGATAAAAACCATGATCGAATGGAAAGAGCGTGAGCACGAGCTCGATGACATAGATGCATTGAAAAACCCACAAACGAGGGTTGCTTTGAGGAATTGTGGCCTCCTCAAGTACTTTAAACTGCAAAATATGAAAAAGGAAGTTTTGCTACTTGAGTATATGATTGGGATGTGGGATTATGCCGAATAGGCATTCCAAATTGGGTCGCAAATGCTCAAAATCGAGTTAGAGAACGTATACTTTTTGACTGGCCTCTCGAAGAGAGAGGCTCCTATCATTTTTTCCGGACAGCGGGAAACTCCTTTTCCTGATGAGGTGTACATGGAAAATCATTATGTTCAGGGATCACGATTGGTTGGAGGATAAATCGTGATCAAAGATGTCAAATATTTGACACTTCGATCCATCTTGTTTGCCATAACCAACTTGGTAGGTAGAACCAATGCACATTTGGCCTCAAAATCCCAAATGGCTTATGCTCTACAATGCATGGATCCAAGGTTGTTCAACTGGAGTGCAAGTTTCCTTCGCAATGTGAAGGATCAAATTAAAAAAGGAAGGACTGGGAAACAAAAAAAGATTGGGTATGGTTCCTTTTTGGTTTCGTTCTTTCTAGAGAGAATCCCGCAGATGCAACCACATATTGCATTGGTGGCACGACTGATGGTTGAACCATGCATGGAAAGGTGGACGAGTTTGTCTCCAATATTGGGAACCGACTTGGAATTTAAGTTCACGGTCAACTTCTTTGCTTGGTTTAGATGTCAGTTGATCATCATTGAGGACTTTCCATATGCCGGAGTAGATTTCTGGGGTAGCCTAGACTTGGTACCTCCATATGGTATAGACTGGGATGCGTCAGGTATGAAACCAAAAACCTTGTCAAGTGTTTTTTTATTTTAAAATTTATATTATTTTTATGTGTACACAGAGGGGTTTTTAACAGATGCATTATTTCACCATGCATACAGAGGTGCATCATGTCTGACAGAGATGCTAGCACTAGGGCATCGCGGAGATGCACAGATAGTCGTAGAGCATGAGTTAGTAGTGGGGGATCTTTGGGAGGTCGAGAGGAACCTCTATGGTCTTACGATGGGTGTCCCTCCTCTCAGGAGGTGATATGTACCCTTACATTTGCAGAGGCATACAGTGGGGGTTCCTGTGAGTCTGAACCACCTACTTCAACGAGTGGCCTATGCAATGGTGTGCTTCTCGGGGAACAACGTGGTGTAGGAGGATTAGGATCCTCTAGATGTTTTTTGTAGTATTTTTCATTATGATATCATGGGCACGAGGGCCAAGATTTTTCCCTTCTATGTACTTTTAAATGTAAACAAACTTTTTCTATCACGAAGTTTATATATATATATATATATATATATATATATATATGAGTTTTGTGATGCCAATGATGTTACAAATAATATTTTGTGATGTGTTTATTTTTCATGTGATTCATTTTCTTTATAAAAAAAATTATCTATGGGAGAGATACCGATCCAAAATATAATTTGCTAGAGAATCCGTAGTTGTGTTGAGTTCTCTTGGTATGTGTTTGTATTGTGTAAATTCAAACATTCTTTCAATATGACAAACTCGTAGGTGGAGACGAAATAGAATAGGATTATGAATGGAATAGACTCGATTAAGCTGACAAACCACGAGTTGAGAATCTAGGTTAATTATTATACGAGATATACCTAGGGAGGAGGCCTCGGTTAAAAGTCCAATGACAACGTGATATTCTACCATGTTATTGGTTGTCAATCCTAGGCAAACACCTCCTGAAATCACTAACTCATCATAGTGGTAAATGACCCAAGCTGTAGAAGCAATGTTCTGGGTGTGTCGACTAGTTCCATCCACAAACCCGGCAAAGATAGTAAAGAAAGATTTCATCTACGCATGCAATAACAAGACAAAATATAAGTGGCTAAGACAAAACTCGTACGCGCAAGAGAAAAAGACACACCAAAAACTATAGTACAATAGTGTACAAAGCACACATGCTAGATGTTCTATGCATAGTACTTCTTAAGGTAAATCCCATTATGGGGTTCACTAAGAGATATTTTGTCATAGTCAACTAGCTCGTAGGAACCTCTATGTAATACATGTTTTACAATGTAGGGTCCATGCCATAGAGGTTCTAACTTGCTTATCCCTAACTTATCGTGGGCTTGGTCATAAACGAGGACTAGGCCTCCTTCTGCAAAAGTATGGGGGTGGATGGATTTGTCATATTGACTCTTCATTCATTTTTGATATGTCTCGTTAATGAGAGCAGCATCACAACGTGTTTCATCCAACCTAGTCAGATACATGAAACGTTCTTCTTCAGCAAAAGTGTGAGGTAGGAGTTCTACTTTTAGTTTCAACGAAGGAATTTCACACTCAATTGGTAATATTTCTTCGACGCCATATACCAACTAGAAAGGAGTGAATCCAATTGCAGTTTTTACTTAGGTGTGGTAAACCCAGAGAGCGGATAAAAGTTGCATATGCCAAGAAGTTTTGTTTTCCCCCACCATGCGTTGAATCATTGTTTTAAGGACTTTGTTGATAGCCTCAACTTGTCTGTTTTCTTGAGGATAGTAGGGGGATGAGTTCTCATGGTGAAAACCCAATTTGACATGTAACTCACTCATCATCTGGGTTTGAAAATGTGAACCGTGCTAAGTGACAATGGCTTGTGGAACACCAAAGCAAGTGATGATGTGGTTGAAGATGAAGAGAGTTGCAGTGCGGCCATAATTAAGAAAATTAGGCATAGCCTCAGCCCATTTTTTGAAGTAATCAATGACAATGATGATATAATTGCGCCCCCCAACTGAGGTAGGCTTACATTGCATAAAATAAATGCCCCATTTTTCAAAGGGGTCGATGGCATAAATAGGATGTAGTGAAGCGTGGTGAGTTTGTGCCTTTTTATGAAAAACTTGGCAGGGAGGGCATCATTTGACAGCCTCAATACAATCTTTGAAGATGGAGGGCCAAAAATTAATTGGCACGTAAGATTTTCTGAGTTGTAGCCATCCCATAAAGGTGACCACCACATGCTCCAAGATGACAGTCATTTAGAACACGTTCAGCCTCATCATGATTTAAACAACGTCGTAAGATAATGTCAATACCACGACAATACAAAGTGTCATTGATGATAAGGTAGTGTTTAGAATGGTGGAGAATACGACCACATTCTTCACGGAAGATATCAGGTTGAAAACGTTGGGTTTGAAGATAAAGAAGAATATCTCCATACCAAGGGTCAGATGTGCTAATGAGGAATAGAGAGTCATCGGGGAGAGAATCACTGGTCTTAGTATTGTCATCAGCATGGGGAAGATCATAGATAAGTTCCGCAAAAACCAAGGACTTTTTTGCTTTTAATTTGGCAAAATCGAGATCAAATTCCTGAAGAATAATGATCCATTTGGAATATTTTCCCCCAAGGACTTGACGCATCAGAATATGATACATGGGGTTCGAGTCTACAATGACCATGGTAGTGCGTAGCAGGATGTAATGGCGAAATATTTGGACGACAATGAAAGATGCTAGAGCCAACTTTTCAACATGTGAATATTGGAGCTCGGGACCGGATAGACTCTTACTCAGATAGTAGATCACATGTTCCTCACCGTTAGGGTCCTCTTGAACTAACACCATGGCGATAGTGGAAGTAGAGGCTATCAAATAAAGGATATAGTCTCATGCATAATTTGGAGGATGAAAAAGAGGTGTATGGGTCAACACATGTTTAAGAGCATCGAAATATCGTTGAGCAATGTCATCCCATATGAAAGGAGTGTATTTCTGCAACAATCGCAAAAATCCTTTAGTAAGCTCGATGTAGTTACATATAAAATGGCGAAGAAATTTTTCTTTCCCTTGCAAACTTTGTAGTTGGTTCAGATTTTTGGGAGGAGGTAAAGCAAGAATATCTTTAATCTTTAAGGGATCCACCCTAATCCCATATTTGGATACAATGAAACCGAGGAGTCGACCTGATTTGACAGTGAAGATTCATTTGTGTGGGTTCAAACGGATATGATAGAACCGACATCGAAGAAAAATGGCCCATAGATGACCAATATGGTCTGATCGAATAGATGAGTGGGCAGGTAAATCATCGAGGAAAGGTTCCGCAATATGTTTGATATCATGGAAAGCATACGACATGGCCCGCTAGAAAGTAGCACCATCATTTTTTAGGCCAAAAGGTAGTTTCCGATAGGCGAAAGTTCCCCACGAGTAGATGCATATTGTCTTATGTTTATCAGTGGGTAGAATGTCAATCTGGTTGTATCCTGAAAAGCCATCCATGAAATAGAAAATAACACTGATAAACATAACGTTGATCAAAATAACGCTGAGAAAATTGTCAATGATTTGGTCAATGAAGGGTGTGGGGTAATTATCTTTAGGACAAGCCTTGTTAAGATCCCTATAATCAGTGCAGACACGAATGGCACCTTATTTTTTAGCAATCGAAACAATGTTAGAAACCCATTCTGTCAAGGGGATAAGATAGATAAAGCCAGATTTTAATGGTTTTTCAACTTCTGCTTTTATGGACGCAATTTTCTTAGGATGAACTGAGTGAATTTTTTTTCACATAGGTTTAACACCTGGGTAAGTTTTTATTTCATGCACGCTAATCGAGGGATCAATACCACGAATTTCCTCATATCTCCAAGTGAAGACATCATGGAATTCGTTAAATAAAGTGGTATAAGAAGCCACTTCCTCGGGTGAACAATTATCACTGAGATGAACATTTTCCATGATACCTTCTTTGATCGAGATATCAATCAAAATCATAGAAGAGATGTTGCCTAAATTCCCATCGGAAGTAGTATCATGGATAAGTATAGGAGATTGGGGAGAATCAACAACATTGGGAGGGAAGATAGAGTGTATATCTTCCTAAATTTCTTCTAGAGGAGGAATAAAATATGATCGATGATGGTTTTCATCCCAAGGTATCTTGTATATACTAAGCATTTCCATAATGGATTCGTCTGATGGAAAAATATGGGAAATGTAGTCAAAAGCATAGGATAAGGAATTCAACCAAGACTACAACGAATAAGTGTTGGATGCCAATAGATGTTGGTCATACAAGGAGGGAGAGGTAGATTGGATAGCATCATATGAAGCCTCAGCTGGACTAAGTGGTATAGTGTCACCCAGTGCATCGAATTCTAACGGACTAGGCACAAGCCAAGGATCAGATGATTCTAAAGACTGATAGGCCATAGTTGAAATCATATTGATTCTGGAAATATGGTGTGTGATGGGAGGAAGAGGTGCAAGGAAAGTACGCATAAGGGAGGCATCTTTTAAAATACCTACACCAACACTTTCATAAGTGATTCTACCATCTCGCAAGAAAGGAATATTTTTGGTGGCGGGAGTGCAAGCATCGGGTGTACAGTAATCTAACTAGTTGATAGTGACAATTTTTCCTTGATGAGGAAATTGTACACATCAAAACATCGATGAAGCAACGGAAGTCATAGCATAAAACCAACTTCTTCCTAATAGAAAATTGTAATCAAGGGGAGCATCGACCACCTCTACATCAACAGAGATGATCTTACCTCCCAACTGAATGGCTAAGGACTGCAAGAGTCCGTGAGGATGAAAACCTCATGCATCTAATGCTCATAACATTGTAGGGGATTGGTTATGCAAGGTGAATTTTATCCTTTCCAAAAATCTAATGACATGACACAAGTAGAATCTCCCTCATCTAAAATGGTGCAGTGAATGTGTTGGTTATGAACAACAACATCAATTTGAAAAGAAAACTGGTGAGAAAGTTGTGACTTGAAATTGTCCAGGTTAAATGTGATATTGTTTGACAACTCAGGATCAATGGCACCAATGGCATCCAAGAGCATTCTACGTTGACTTGGGAAGTTCTATAGAAATTTGAGAGTGGAAAAAGCACATGGTGCTTGAGACAAATCTTCAACAATGTTGTAGTTTTGGGCGGCACGTGAACTAGGATTCAACGTTGATTTGTGAATCATGCTCTTGGGAGGGCATAGAATAGATTCGAAAGTAGGTTTCTCTATCTGAAGTGATCCAGATGGAGGACTAACAGAGGCAGGATATGGATCCGGTGGAGTACCGTTAGTGACCTTTTATTAATCAGTTTTATCCAGTGTGTTGTATGTGGTAGTGTGAGTGGTTAAATCAATCCCATTGAACATATAAATATGAGCACTCGTCGAGGCTTCATCACTAGGAGGATGGTCAGAACCACCCCGTGTGGTAGGGGCAAGTGCTTGAGCAACCATGCATTGCTGCTGAGGAAAAGGTTGTGTTAACACAACGGGTTGGGAATTCCCTTTGAAAAGTTTTGCAACTTCGTCACGATGTGGACAGTCTCAGGTGAAATGATCTTCGCCACAAATAAGACATGAGAATTTATGTTTTCGCTATGGTTTATTTTCAGTAGAAGACGATGGATTTTGGGTTTTGGGATGTTCATTATTATTATTATTGGGTTTATTTTTTGTTTTCTTTTTGCCTCCAAATTGTTGTGAAGGGGAAGATTGGACTGCATTCACTTCAGAGATTTGAGTCAGGAGGGAGGTAGAGGAGAGTGAATTTGAACAGGTAACAAGTGTGGAAACAGAGTGATTTACTATTCTAATCGACTGTGATGTGGATTGGGTTTTGACAGTACCGATAAATCCATCTTGATATGCCATGGATGAAGGTTTGGATGGATCGGTAGGAGTACAGGCAGCATTTGGAATCAGCTAGTACAAAGTACCAGATTGTGAATAAACCAAATCTAAGTATTGAGCCCGGGCAATGGCTTCTTCCTTAGTGACTACACCACCCATGGTGATGTCATGAGCAATAGGGGGTAAAAGAGATTTAGTAAACCATTCTTCCAATAATTGTTCAGGAATGGTCGCTTTAATCAAGCTTCGTCGTCGTCTCCACTCATGAATGTGATCAGAGATATGCACAGAGTTCATTTGATGAAGCGAGGTTAAAAGTTGTGTACCCATATCGTAATGGATGGGTAATTGAAAATGGGTGAGAAAGGACATAGTGAGGGAGTTCAAATCTTGAAAAGAACCACATTGAATTCCAATGTACCACTTGGCTACAAAGCCCATAAGTGTGCGTTGGAAGAGACGTAAACGTACAGAATCATTCATTAATGAGTTTGATGAACACCATAAATGGAATGCCATCACATGGTTGCTTGGGTCTTCTCCAAGTTTACTGTCAAACTTGGGGATGTGAGAAGGTAACTTAGCAGGAATTACTAGCCAAAAAGGAAAATGCAATATGGGATCATTTGTCAACTGAGACAAGTCTAGGAGATCCAGAGTAGCAAGGAAGGGTAATTGTCAGTTAACCTGAGGGTGATACTGGTGTGGAAAAGGGACACTAGTGGGGACATAAATTGGTTGAGTTGGATAATTTTATCTAGTAGGCCCTCCCATATACGTTTTTTGTTGACCAGGATAGGTAGGATTCAATGGTTGTTGAGGAACATTCATTAGTGTAGGAAAACTCAACGGATTCTAAGGAGTATAAGTCAGTTGATTGGGTTGTGGGGGATAAACAGTTTTCCCTTGAGGGGGGGGTAAACAGTTTGTCCCTAAGGAGGGTAAACATTAGCCTCTTGGGGAGGACAAACATTAGACCCTTGGTGAGGATAAGGTTGTTGTCCTTGAGGACCCCAGGTGGGATTTTGGACACCCAGATAAGGTTGTCCAAAAGATAGTCTGGCAGGAAAAACATTTGATACTCCTCCTTGTGGGTTATGGTATGATTCCCCCCCAGGGTAGGGTTGATTAAACTTACCTCCTGAAAGTACCCCATAGGATTTTGAAGGTTTTCCAGAAAAAGAAGGTTGCCCCCCTTCCATAGGTTGATTTACAACTGGGGTCTGACCAGTAAAGGGAGGTTGTCCTCTGAAAGGAACAATATGCAAAGGTGCTTGTCCCACGGGAGGGGTAGGCACGCTAAATAATGGTTGTTCTTCAGGAGGGATAGATCCACTAGATGGTGGTTTCCCCCCAGTCGAGATATGTCCCGCGGTTGGTTGTGTATGTCTAGCAAGAGTCTGCATTCTTTGTTGTAAAGGCGTTCCAACAAGAATCTCTGAAACATGAGGAGTTGTAGACTGAAAAGGTGTAAAGGTGGGAGTAGTGGTTGAAGTTCCTTGTGTATGAGTAGAATTGATGACTCCATCATTAATATGGAATTGTGTTGATGTAGCAGTAGGATCGATGACTTGTTCGATGGGGTGATCAATAGTTTGACCGGATGGTCCTTCCTCAACGGTAGGAGGGTCATGAGGATTAAGAGGTTGTCGAATATATTCAAAATTATCATAAAGATCACGTCCTGATGGAGTTCTCCATACATAATGAGTAGGTGTTTTATGTGGATCTACTACGTTAGTAGGATGAATGGGGGTCCTATAGTCATCACTAAAAATTGGTTATGTGGATCCCATATATGTCTTGGTAATTGGTCTCAATGGAAAACCTAAGACTTCTTCTTTTATAATGTTACCTAATGAGTATAATCAAACAAAAAGAAGTTCAATAGGATCTTCTAACATAAGTGTAGTATGAGGAGTGGGATATTCAACCATAAGCAAGACTCTTTCCAAATTTTCTAACAAAGGAGTAGCAGCACTCCCAGAGTCAGAACGATTTTATACCTCTTCACGGTAGATGTCTTCTGGTGAGTTAGGAGGTAAGGGTTGGTAGCCTTCTTCTAGAGGCATCCCTTGCATCCTATGTGATCGACAAAGACCTTTATCGTCTACAAGCTCAATTTTGGAAAACTATTTAAAACAACATCACACGCTAAAAATCTAGAAACAACAATAAGCAAACAAACTTTCTCTCAATGATCGTACTAGTTGTTGATGAACTCCAACATCGCGTGATAAATTCAATAAGGGGCTACGATATGAGCGGGTGGAATAGTTACGATGGTGACCTGCTTAATGGACTTACGCATTGGTGCAAGATTCCAGACAGCAATCGTGGATTTACCCTCCAAGGAGCCCGAGTGAGTTTGAACACCATATGTTCCAGGTACAGTGAAGACTTCCCTTCACCGTCACCTTGTGTAAAGGCCCTAAATATTATGGCTACTAAGGACACCAACTCACAATCAACCCCTGGGCGGGTACAGTTGACAGTCCAATCCAAACGTATGGGTAGGATAACAATTCTAAAATCCTTCGAGAGAACTGAGGACAAGGGGACTAGTAGAACTCCATAGGACCTCGAACGAATTTGGAGTTCACGAAGCACCGAGACCAAATGAAGAAAGTTGGACCTCAATAAGAACCCCCAATATATGCTCTAACTACTATGAATAGTTAAATCGTGGAGGGATAATCTCTGTAGCTCTTCCAAATGCGACCTCATGTGTAACCCCTATGTGAGAGGCAGATCCCATATAAGCTGTTATAACCCTAAATTGCACTATCCCTGCTCAACTGGCATCAGGACAACTCATTGCCCTTCATTTCCAAAGCCATGCTGAAAAAACTCCTCAAAAACCTCTTAAAACAAGTATCCCGTTCCCTAACCTATCATTGGGCGCGGGTGAACACTGGCAGGCCTTATACAGAATGTGTTGGAACACGGTTTGGCCCACTACAGCAAGCGTTTACCTAACAAAGAAAAAAAGCAGGAAAGTTTTCGTCGGGACAAGAAGCTTTTTTTCAGTTAACTGGAACTCCAAGCCATGCATGGCCGAGAGTTCTCCTAAAACCCTAGCTCCTTCTAGCCTATAAAAGGAGGGGTAGGGGTACTATTCAAGGGAGGAAAATCATAGCAAAGAAACTCTGCCAAATTGTCGAATCCATTTTGTCCCAACCTTTTAGCCTTTCCTCAAGCTTTAGGAGAATTCAAGCAAAGCAGTTGGAGAACAAAGAAGAGGAGGAGCCCAGGATCAGGATCAAGGAATGGTGGCCAGTCTCTATAATCATTGTAAGTTGGTTCATATTGAGATTAATGAAAAAGATACTTTTCCCGTCCCAAATACATGAGTCTTATCTAAGTTATTTGATTTGTGTTTAATCTCTAACCCTTTAGTAGAACAATAGCATGCATGCGTAGTTTTGTCTTGATTGCAGGATCTCTTTTTGGAAGGAGCAGCCGCAGAAGCAAGGAGATAAATCTCAACAGAGGATCTACACCAACCGTCGCTAAAGAGGTTAGTTGGTTCTTCCCTTGTTTGATTGTGAAAAGGGGTTTTAGGTTGGGGTAGAAGGTTAAAAGTTATTTCTGAAGGGTCATGATCTGCATGCAAGTTTAAATCCCTAGCTTGCTAGTCCGTAGGGTAGAATAACCCCACAACAGAATTGGTGACTCCACTGGGGATATTTTACTCTTAGGGTTTCCGGATTTGGTTAAATATCTTTTGGGTAATTCAAAGAAGTTCAGTTTCTGTTTCTTTGTTTATTTTGTTGTCTGTTAAGTCAATGCTAGCAGGGAACCTGGTTATCGATACCAGTCTTCCTTGACTGATGCTTGACATTTATTCTCGGGACACACAGAGGTACACGCAACCTGCAGAACGCCTGCACGCGTGTGCCTGCGCCCTAACCTTCTACAACCCGCGTTTGAACACCTGTTGTAGTGTTTTCAGTAGCGTGTAGAGCCCAGGAAGCTTAAGAGGCAGTCCCCTCTTCCCTGTCAGAAGTTTTACTTCTCAGGGGGCTTTCTGGATCCTGTCTGGGTTCTGGTGGTTTACTGTCTTGCTTCCAGTCTGCCTTTTGTGTTAGTTTTTCTTTGAATTTGTTTTCTTTTTGTAAATTTTCCTTTTCTGTTGAAGTAATAGCACCCAAGCCTTTCAGAGACCCTGGTTGTCAATACTAGAGGCCTTTTTCATGTCTGGGTTGCCTGTGTGTTGTTTGATCTCAGTTTTTATACAGACCCGCGTCCTGATTAAGTCTAGCCTGCGGGTACCCGCACGCTGCAGTGGCTCAGCACGCGTGCTGTATTGGTGACATTCGCGGGCCTGATTGGCAGCTTTTTAGCTTGGTTGGGGCAGTCATCCCCTCCTGTGGTGAGAAGAGCTCTTCTCAGGGGTTTTGCACAGTCAGTAGGTTAGGGCATCTTATCCTTAGCCTGGGTTGTTTAGTTAATGTTTTGATAGAAAAGACAAAAGAGAAAAAAATATTTGTTTATGGTTTTTAGGCAAGTGTTGGAATTGGTGCTTTCTTGATTGCTCTTTGCATTTTGTACTCTGATTCTTTTTGCGATCTGCGCTTTAAGCCAGAGTTTTCTTTTCATTCTCTTGGTTTTCTTCTTGTCATCATTTTTCCTTGTTGCATTATTTTGCAATAAAATAAAATAAAAAATTCCTTCTTTCATTTTCTTCTTGATTTGAAGATTGTGTTGTTGCATCAGTAGCTAGGAAAGAAGTCTTTTTGCATAAGTTTTTGCAGTGCACGTATAGTATAAGTAGCTCGCAGATCTAAGCGAAAGTCCTTCATATTTACTGCATGAAATGTTAGTAAACTTGAAAAGAAAAGAAGTCTTTTTTACTGAAAAAGTTGTTGGTTTTGCATCTTCGTAAAAGTTTGTTTCCAAATTTTTTTTGTTCATTTTGCTTTGAGTCTTTTTACACGCCATCAGTTTCACTTTCGCACCTTGAGACTTAAAAATCCCATTAAAAGCAACGCTAATTAAAATCAATTAGACTTTTTTGTTTGTAGGGTGCATACACTAGCTTAGGACTAGGGCCTTGGAACAGGTTGGAGAGTAAACTCTCCAAGGCCACCCAAACCAAACATTGG
>JASDQU010585444.1:51735-64794 GCA_032191745.1 Picea mariana
CATCGACCACCTCTACATCAACAGAGATGATCTTACCTCCCAACTGAATGGCTAAGGACTGCAAGAGTCTGTGAGGATGAAAACCTCGCCCATCTAATGCTCATAACATTGTAGGGGATTGGTTAAGCAAGGTGATTTTAATCCTTTCCAACAAGCTAATGACATGAAACAAGTAGAATCTCTTTCATCCAAAATGGTGTAGTGAATGTGTAGGTTATGAACAACAACATCAATTTGAAAAGCAAGCTGGTGAGAAAGTCGTGACTTGAAACTGTCCAGGTTAAATGTGATATTGTTTGACAACTCAGGATCAATGGTGCCAATGGAATCCAAGAGCATTCTATGTTGACTTGGGCAGTGCTATAGAAATTTGAGAGCGGACAAAGCACACGGTGCTTGAGACAAATCTTCAACAATGTTGTAGTTTTGGGCAGCACGTGAACTAGGATTCAACGCTAATTTGTGAATCATTCTCTTGGGAGGGCATAGAATAGATTTGAAAGTAGGTTTCTCTATCTGAAGTGATCCAGATGGAGGACTAACAAAGGTGGGAGATGGATCCGGTGGAGTACCGTTAGTGACCTTTTATTAATCAATTTTATCCAGTGTGTTGTATGTGGTAGTGCGAGTGGTTAAATCAATCCCATTGAACATATAAATATGAGCACTCGTTGAGGCTTCATCACTAGGAGGATGTCCAGAACCACCCCGTGTGGTAGGGGAAAGTACTTGAGCAACCATGCATTGCTACTGAGGAAAAGGTTGTGTTAACACAACGGGTTGGGAATTCCCTTTGAAAAGTTTTGCAACTTCATCACGATGTGGACATTCTCAGGTGAAATGATCTTCGCCACAAATAAGACATGGGAATTTCGGTTTTCTCTATGGTTTATTTTTAGTAGCAGACGATGGAGTTTGGGTTTTGGGATGTTCATTATTATTATTATTGGGTTTATTTTTTGTTTTCTTTTTGCCTCTAGATTGTTGTGAAGGAGCAGATTGGACTGCATTCACCTCAAAGATTTGATTCGGGAGGGAGGTAGAGGAGAGTGGAGTTGAATGGGTAACAAGTGTGGAAACAGAGTGATTTACTGTTACGGTCGACTGTGATGTGGATTGGTTTTTGACGGTACCGATAAATCCATCTTGATATGTCATGGATGAAGGTTTGGATGGATCGGTAGGAGTACAGGCAGCATTTGGAATCAACTAGTACAAAGTACCAGATTGTGAATAAACCAAATCTAAGTATTGAGCCCGAGCAATGGATTCTTCCTTAATGACTACACCACCCATGGCGACGTCATGAGAAATAGGGGGTAAAAGAGATTTAGTAAACCATTCTTCCAATAATTGGTTAAGAATGGTCGCTTTATGTAGTGTACCTTTTTGCTATACCCAGAGCTTATAACGCACTAAGTAACAATCTGTACACGCACTTTTACACAATTCATACAGACATTATATAATCACATGCATTCAAGTAAAGAAATACATTTAACTCAGAGTAAAACATATAATCTTACTGCTACGATCAAACAATCCATAGCATTTAACAGTAATTCATATACACAGCGGAATCATGATAATTTATGTAGCACAGTCATGCAAAATGTGATAAGAACATAGTTAGATACTTATCTTGTAACAGTGGTGAAATCCACCAACCAAGTGCAGGCCTTCCATGAACCTCCCAGCCTTAGACCACACTTCTCATCATCTCAACAGTGGGTCACCCCCGAGCTGGGACTGAGCTCCACCCCAAGGCAAGGAATCCTAGGCTAGGCTGAGGTTACAGGGAAAACAGCACAGAAATATCTGGAAGGATTCCTCCCCAAAGATGCCATCTTACGCCCACTACTACCAGACTCTCATTCCCCACATGCATGTTCCGCCCGGGAGTATACACCTTCACACGCACAGTCCATCGGTGCTAACCTCCCTCTCTGGGTCTCGGCAACAGGCCGGATTAGGAAGTCTCAGAGCCCGTAGCTGGTGCTAGGCACTCTCTGGAAGAAACCACTTCCCAGCAAACTCTTTCCCCTGGAAAGCGTTGCTCACAGGCCTGACAACCCGCCTCTTCCAGCCACAGTCGCCTCCCTTACCAGAAGAGAGTTCATACACCGGCTCAGCACAAGCTTACTCTGGCCAGTATGCCACACGCAGTCCAGCACTACGTGGTTGCAACAGCCAATTTGGAAAAACAGACACGCACTTCCCAAACAGGTTCAGCAATCACGGGATAGTCTCACGGTTTTGGTTTCAGGATTGTACGAGGGTATTCTTGCAGAGGTCGGACGGGTTCGCCCTCAGACGGTCAGGTAGAATGGAGAATATCCCCCTTCCATGGTTCATCTCGGCTATTATATTTGCATGCACCAGGGTTGACACTTGTCACCCTAGGAAATGAATGTGTTCCCATAGCATGCATCCCTTTTGCACGTTTTCCCTTGCCAGGAACTTAGGATAAAGATAAAATACACATGTCTTTTGGGAAATAATATAAAAATATTATTCCCAGGCTTAAACCCCCTAGGCTCAACACTTAGCCCCTTTTTCCCACCTTCCAGCCCCTAATCCCTTGCCCACTCTGTGGACGCTCAGTCCCCCTTCACTCATTCATCGTGGCCGGTCTGCACCTGGCGGTGTTTATATTTTATTAATCATTCTGCATACATACAAGCACATCAGCAGGCTCTTGACCTTCAACACTTAGGCTCCCTGGCATAACAAACTCATAAGCCTACTAGTTATACAAAACTTGGCTCACCAGCCTATAGAACATGTTTACAATTCATTTCATATATCATGATTTGCAATGGGGCTCAACCTTTGGGACACTACACTTTAATCAAGCTTCGTCGTCGTCTCCACTCATGAATGTGATCAGAGATATGCACAGAGTTCGTTTGATGAAGCGAGGTTAAAATTTTTGTACTCGTCTCGTAACGGATGGGTAATTGAAAATGGGTGAGAAAGGCCATAGTGAGGGAGTTCAAATCTTGAAAAGAACCACATTGAAGTCCAATGTACCACTTGGCTACAAAGCCTGTAATTGTGCGCTGGAAGAGACGTAAACGTACATAATCATTCGTTAATGAGTTTGATGAACACCATAAATGGAATGTCATCACATGGTTGCTTGGGTCTTCTCCAAGTTTACCGTCAAACATGGGGATGTCAGAAGGTAACTTAGCAGGAATTACTAGCCAAAAAGGAAAATGCAATATGGGATCATTTGTCAACCGAGACAAGTCTGGGAGATCCAGAGTAGCAAGGAGGGGTAATTGTCGATTAACTTGAGGGTGATACTGGTGTGGCAAAGGGACACTAGTGGGGACATAAATTGGTTGAGCTGGATAATTTTATCTAGTAGGCCCTCCCATATACATTTTTTGTTGACCAGGATAGGTAGGATTCAATGGTTGTTGAGGAACGTTCATCAGTGTGGGAAAACTCGGCGGATTCTAAGGTGTATAAGTTGGTTGATTGGGTTGTGGGGGATAAACTATTTTCCCTTGAGGGTGGGGGTAAATTGTTTGTCCCTAAGGAGGGTAAACATTAGCCCCTTGGGGAGGAAAAACATTAGACCCTTGGGGAGGATAAGGTTTTTGTCCTTGAGGACCCCAGGTGGGATTTTGGACACCCGGATAAGGTTGTCCAAAATATAGTCTGGAAGGAAAAACATGTGATACTCCTCCTTTTGGGTTATGGTATGATTCCCCCCCAGGGTAGGGTTGATTAAACTTACCTCTTGAAAGTACCCCATAGGATTTTGAAGGGTTTCCAGAAAAAGAAGGTTGCCCCCCTACCATAGGTTGATTTACAACCAGGGTCTGACCAGTAAAGGGAGGTTGTCCTCCATAAGGAACAATATGCAAGGGTGGTTGTCCCCCGGGAGGGGTAGGCACACTAAAGAATGGTTGTTCCCCGGGAGGGATAGGTCCACTAGATGGTGGTTTCCCCCCAGTCGGGATATGTCCCGCAATTGGTTGTGTATGTCTGGCAAGGGTCAGCATTCTCTGTTGTAAAGGCGTTCCAGCAAGATTCTCTGAAACATGAGGAGTTGTAGACTGAAAAGGTGTAAAGGTGGGAGTAGTGATTGAAGTTCCTTGTGTATGAGTAGAATTGATGACTCCATCATTAATATGGACTTGTGTTGACGTAGCAGTAGGATCAATGACCTGTTTGATGGGGCGATCAATAATTTGACTGGATGGTCCTGCCTCAGCGGTAGGAGGGTCATGAGGATTAAGAGGTTGCCGAATATATTCAAAATTCTAATAAAGATCACGTCCCGATGGAGTCCTCCATACATAACGAGCAGGTGTTTTATTTGGATCTACTGCGTTAGTAGGATGAATGGGGGTCCTATAGTCATCACTAAAAATTGGTTCTGTGGATCCCATATGTCTTGGTAATTAGTCTCAATGAAAAACCTAGGAATTCTTCTTCTATAATGTTACTGAATGAGTATAATCAAACAAAAAGTAGTTCAATAGATCTTCCAACACAGGTTTAGTATGAGGAGTGGGATATTCAACCGTAAGCAAGACTCTTTCCAAATTTTCTAACAAAGGAGTAGCAACACTCCCAGAGTCAGAACGATTTTCTACCTCTTCACGGTAGATGTATTCTTGTGAGTTAGGAGGTAAGGGTTGGTAGCCTTATTCTGGAGGCATCCCTTGCATCCTATGTGATCGACGAAGACCTTTATCATCTACAGGCTCAATTTTGGAAAACTATTTAAAACAACAGCACACGCTAAAAATCTAGAAACGACAATAAGCAAACAAACCTTCTCTCAATGATCGTACAAGTTGTTGATGAAATCCAACATCGCGTGATAAATTCGAGAAGGGGATAGGATATCAGCGGGTGGAACAGTTACGATGGCGACCTTCTTAACGAACTTATGCCTTGGCGCAAGCTTCCACACAGTAATCGTGGATTTACCCTCCAAGGAGCCCGAGTGAGTTTGAACACCCTCTGTTCTAGGTACAGTGAAGACTTCCCTTCACCGTCACCTTGTGTAAAGACCCTAATTATTATGGCTACTAAGGACACCAACTTGCAGTCAGCCCCTGGGTGGGTACAATCGACATTCCAATCTGAACGTATGGGCGGGATAACAATTCTAAAATCCTTCGAGAGAATTGAGGACAAGTGGACTGGTAGAACTCCATAGGACCTCAAACAAACTTGGAGTTCACAAAGCACCGAGACCAAATGAAGAAAGTTGGACCTCAAGAAGAACCCCCAATATACCATCTAACTACTACGAACGGTTAAACCGTGGAGGGATAATCTCTATAGCTCTTCCAAATGCGACCTCGTGTGTAACCCCTATGTGAGAGGTGGATCCCATATAAGCTTATATGAAAATTGGATTGTCTCTCCCTATCGCAAGATGGTAATGTTTGTTTTGAATGCTTTGGAGAGTTGTACTCACAGCCTAATCCAAAGCACTAATCATAGTCTAATGTTGGTGGAGGAATCTAAAAAGAAAAATTTCTAGATCAATTTTAATTAGCGTTGATTTTTGTGGTTGTTCTTTACTTGGAGGTGAATGAGAGTGAAACTGATGATATTATGACTCAATTCCCAAAAATGCATAAGAAAAATGAGAAAAAATCATTTCCTTTCAATAAACTTATATTTATGGGAAGGAGAAGAGATTTTCCTTTTCACTATCAAACAAAAAAATGCAGAGACTTCATGAAATGCTCTCAACAAGAATCCAATTCAATGCTAAAACACTCAGAAAATGATTCTAATATCCAAAATCGAATCACGAAAGTATATCTCTTTGTTTAAATATAAACTTTAATTGATTTGATTCAAAGTTTCTTATGCCAACTAGATTTCACTATTTGTAATTTTAAGCAATTGGAAGCAAATATCATATAAACAAAAAGCACACTCTAACAATCATCAAACAAAAAGTAAAAAAAATTCAAACTCTTCAAAACGAAAATCAAAACTCAAACAAGAAGAATTGCTTGGAAAGATAAATCAAAGATCTAATGGAACAATACACAGATCTCTAGACTTCCTTGTGCCAACTTTCGTGCAATCATATAAATGAGAAAGTAGCAAACCAACTCAAGATCTCAAAGATGAAAAGTGATTCCAAAAACAAGGAAGAGTGGTTCCAATATATTTGAAAACCAAACAAAGCATCAAAAACCCTTAGAAATCAAATGGTTGCAAGTTTTACAGAAGACACGGACTAATAGAAAAAGTCCTGAGCAAGAGAGAAAACCAAAATCCACACCCAACAGAGATATCCCACAATTTTTCAATAGAAAGAAAAATCAGTGCTCTGGTGATATTGCACCAGAGCATTACAGTGCTCTGTAGACCACTGCAGGGGAGCGTCAATCTTGAAATCAGCACACTGGATGTAAGGGGAGGGGAGCGTTGTTTCCTGAGAATGAAAAAGTGTCAACCCATAAAACAAAAACTCATGAAGGATTGATTATCAGCATGTGTAAGATGACTTCAAGACTAAAAACACATGTAAAAAGAGGAAAAACACAGTGAGTAGGATCTGAAGAGAGGCAAAGACTAAAACAAGAACAAGGAAGAAAACCAAAACTGAAGGCTTTGAATCCCTAGTGGAGTCGCCAATTTCTATTGTAGTTAAATTCCCCTGCGGACAGGTAAATTTCCTCTTGGATCTTATACCCCTATGATCAAGACAGAAAGGTGCTAACTTTGAACACTATCATTGATTTAAATGAATCTAAACTAGTCAAGAGAGAAGAAGAAGAAACTATGAGTACCTTTTATGAAGTTTGTCCTCGCTCGATCCGGGTTGAACTTGATATTCAAGTCCTCCAATGAATTATGCAATCCAATAGACAACAAAGACAAAGCATACTTCCTATTCTACCAATATTAGTTTAAAAATAGATTCATCAAAAGAGACAAGCCCATGCAAATGTACACAAACTTGAAGGAAACATGCCAAGCACATATATATTAATGATAACAAAACAAGGTTCTTACAAATGTAATTCATATGTAGCGTCCTAACCAAGTCTTCCTTGTCCAAACCCTTTCTCAAAAGCTCCATGATCAGAATGAAAATAACTTTTTACTAATTATTCCCCCTTTCACCATGAGAATGCCTCCTTATATAGGCATTGAGAGGCTCAACCACCTTAGATATTATTGGGATAAGTTGATGATATGACTCCATCAGTTGTGGGATTCCCCTTAGATCAATCCTTGAACTTGGATTCAAGACAAACTCACTCGGATTCTTCCTAGTTGTCCTTAGAGATAAGGGGGATTTGTCCCAATATTTTCTCAACAGATCGATGCTCCCTCGAAGTTGGCCACAGAGCATTGCAGCGCTCCCTGCTAAGAGGGCAAGAAGCTCTAGCACTCCTTGCAAGTGGGGAGGGGAGCGTTGATCTCTAAAAATACTTTTAGGATGGTAACTCCTCAAGGTAAAAGCTTGTACTCTTTTCCAAAAGATATATTTTCATCTTCTAACAAGTCTTAGAGGATATCCCAGGTGTTCTTATGATGTCGTCTGTGATGCGACACATGCGAGATGACAGTATTATTTTTGCGACACTTGCGACAAAAGTGTGACACTTGATACACTTACGATAATGAAAACGAGACATCATTGAAGTGAGTAATTTTGACGTGTAACAGCTACAAAATAGAGCAATTATTAAGTACCTCTTCAAATCGAAGAACCTACCAGTGGAAGAGGCAACATGGGAAGTTAGTTCTTCATACAAAAACAACCACAGTTAGTCAAGTGTTGAGGAAAAAACTTATTTGAAGGGGAGGAGCATGTTAATCTCTAGACAAATCCCCATGTTAAGTACAAAACCCCTTATTAAGCCCTAGACATTGAATTATTACATTTCTAGTGTTATATTTGTATGTAGGATAGAGACCTTCATTGTACCCTTTTTCTCCTATATATATATATATATATATATATATATATATATATATATATATATACCAAGGAGACCTAGTCTTAGGATCATATTATCTCATCTGGTACATTGAATATATTGTAAAAGGAGGTTTTCCCCTCAAAGGGAACTATTGTTCATTAATTTTTTATCATTCTTAAGGCGTTGATTCATAACATACCACAACTCAACCTCTTCCAATAGATTTTGTAGCTTACACTTCCATTGAACAAAATTGGAAGCACCCTCCAACACGTGACAATCTCGAAGACCATCTTCGGTCATGATTAAAAATATGAAAACAAACAAGAACACATATCAGGAGCTAAGGTCAAACACAACCTTTCAATTACTAGAATATCATGGGAATCTCATCTCTCAAACCTTCTTAGGTCCATAAGTGCTTCACTTATTGAAGCTCAAGAATCCCACCCCTGAAACACTTTGACAACTCCCTCTTGTATGTTGCATACCTATCCATACATGTATCCTAGAAATTTTCATCAAATGTTCTCCAATACCTTGTCAAAACTTCTCAAACCATGGTAAGTGTTATACGCTCAAAGAATAACTAAATCCTAGATAGCTCAAAACTGAAACATATCAAAAATGTGATCTTTGAATACTAAAATCTACAAATGCATGTTATTAGAAACATTAACCAAAAATAGATAGATCAAACTCTCAATCACATCTATCTTCTAATGAATATGGAAAGAAGGAAATACACTACAATATCTCAAAACAAAAAACAAAAAAATCTCTAACCAATGTAGTAGTGCACCTTGCATCTCCTTTATAGAATATGAAGAAGAGGGAATATCAAATGTATCTAAACACATGCAAGAAGCACTTGGTTTGACTATGTCAAAACCTAACCCTAATATGAACACCTAGTAGACCCTAGTTGCATGGATAAGAGTTCCTAGAGAAGTGCACCTCCTTCTGGAGATAACCACATTAATAAAACCACTAGGACCTCCAAAATATCTACACCCACATCTCGGAATAGACCATTCCCTAGCAAGTTCCTTAAGTAGCATTGCAATATGTTCCCTATATAAGAATAATCCATGCATGCAATCTAAAATTGAATTGAACTAATGATTAACAAAGCAAATATGAAATTACTAAATCAGGAAAAAAAAATAAACTACGTTTAACTGAAGATGGAAAAACTAGAAATATACTAAGATTGTCACACACATGTTGAAATCATGCATGTGCCCTCTACTCTATTACATAATTGCACCTCCTCCACATTGAAAACTAGTGTTGTTCCCTCTCTATATAACATTAAGGGAATTTCGAGGTAAAAAATGGGCCTCAAAACAAAAACATGTACTAGAAAAATCAACTTTAAAAGAACCAATAGGATTCAATATGATGATCTCAACCATAAGGGTAAATATTTTTGGAGGGAAAGGAAGAAAACTTGTTTTTTAAATCAATTTTTTTACTTATCTCCTTTATGTTTTTTTCATGTATTTCTAGTTTATCTCATTGTGGGTTTATCAAAATTATGCAGAGTGGGTACTCGTTGGTGAGTTCCTGTACTTCAAATTTGAGTAAACCTATAAGAAGATAAGTAAAAAATACAATTAAAAATAGTTTTCTTTCTTTCACTTTAAAAATGTATAGCTCTTATTTTATTTTTTTAACTATTATTTTATCATTTTCCTTAAGAGGCCCATTTTATACCTCAAATTTCTCTTTAATGATTTTTACACAGAACCCAAGATGGACACTTCTAAAACATGTCACCATTGTATGGATCTACATCATTGTTGCGATAGGAAAAGTTTTACAAATCTAGTCTGTAAACTACCATGGACATTCCGCTAGAACAATTTGCCACAATAGATCTTGTATTATACTGAAATCTTTTGTTATGTAGGCTTATTTCCTTAGATAATAGACTTGTTAGCACTAGCTTATTGCTCAAATTTATGAAAATAAATAAAACATCGTCCACACAAATGAACACAAGATGTGTCTTCAGAAACCCAAAATGGGAGAAAACCTAGCTAGAATGTGAGGCCTATGCTCTTCTCTTTTTTCTTCAATTTTGAAAATGCAAAATACAAAGAAAGAGACACTTATTATGGATCTTCCTTTAACATTATGGCCTGAATAGTTGCTACAAAATATTCTTTCTCCTTTTTAATGATCTCAAATCCCACTTCTAGATGCTCCACTCAATTATGAACCAAGTACAATCTTAAATAATGGAACCCCTTTCTCCTCTTAGCAATCTAATATTTAACATAGCCTAATAGTGCTAGGGTTTTTTCATGCCTCAACCCTCAATTAGTGTTAGGTTTTGGACCTTCTAGAATATTCTTGAAAGTTCACATGTGGATATCCCAACATGTGTGAATAATTGGGGTTGAGATGGCATGCACTCAGTACCATGGTGGTCAACAAGGTATGTAAACTTACAAGAGACATGCCTTCTACATACGGGCTTCAATTGAGGTGATTTTCACACTATTGAAAAGTTCTCGGAGTCTAGAAAAACATCAAAGGGCTGTAAGATATGCTCACAAAGTTTTGACCCCAAAAAGTGTCGTTTGATGCCTTAAAATGTCTATCAAAGGTTCCAAGACCCAAATTTTCAAATTAGGACCTGGCACTAAAATGGGCCCTATAGGCCAATTCTTTCAATTTTTCCACCCATAAAGTACCAATATAGATGAAAAATTATATAATGATCAATTCCAAATCATACCTCCTAATTTGGGGAGGTTTATGGTCCCCAAAATATTAAACTAAATGAGGTGAGGAAATTTTTCCTCTACCTTCTCACTGAAGTACCATTTTTTCTTTCCTGGAAGTGGTCATGCCAACTCAATCCACAAAAGGTCATACTACCCATGTCTCGTTGTTCTAGATTTATTCTGTGAAACAGTGTCATCTGCCAAATCTGCCTAGTCTTCTAGTGCTAATTCCTTTATGGTAGGGAGGACCTACTCCTCAATTTCTTGATCCCACATGGAAGGCTCATAGAGTTTCAAATTTTCCACATCTACTACTGATTAAATGCACATGTATGGGGGTAAATTTAGTTTATAAATGTTAACACCCACCTTCTCAAATACCTCAAAAGGGCCATACCAGAGAGCCTTGATCTTCTTACAAAGACCATGTAGCCTTTATTTATTCAGTTTCAACCAAAATATATCTCCCACCTTGAATGTTTTCTCAATTCTATGATGATCATGTTGGGCCTTTTACCTTTCCTGTGACTTCTTTGATGTCTCTTGTACTTGCAAATGGATATAACTAATATTTTCAACAAATTTCTCTTCTTTCAATGCTTCTCCTATGATGTCTTACCTCATTCCTCCTTGTTTTCCATAAACAACATCCAAGGGTGAAGGTAGCAAATACCCGAAGAAAGTTTCAAAAGGTGACTTACCAATAGAAGTATGGATTGCTCTATTATAAGATTGGTGAATGTAAATCATATTTTCATCCCAATTCTTTGGATGCTTCTAATTGTAACCCCTCAAAAGTTGAACCAACATCATGTTGACTACTTCTATCTACCCATCTATCTATGGATGAAATTTTGTATATCTTTTAAACTTGGTGTCCATCATTCCCCAAAGTGTAGTCCAAAAGGCATTGAGAAATCCGATATCCTTGTCTGAGATGATGCTCCTTGGTATCCCAAAGTGCACCCAAACCTATTTAAAGAACATGTTTGTTGCTTCTTGTCATTTGATGGTCTTTGTACAAGGCATAAGAATGAACATCTTGTTGAACCTATAAACTATCACAAATAGATAGTCATGTCCCTTCCTGGTTGTTGGAAAACCACCCACAAAATCCATGGGCATTTTTTCCCAAGGTCGAGTGGGCATAGGAGAGGGATATTATAAACCTTGATTTCTTTTACAGGGATTGCTAGTACAACAAAGTATGCATCATTTAGTATATCGGGCTACATCTTCTTGAATTTTGGGCCAATAGACATACCTTTGTAAGTTGGAAACTATCTTCCCAACACCAAAATGTCCCATAACTTTGGAGGTGTGTCTCTCTGATAAGCTGCAATCTTTCACCTTTAGGGACACCAAACTTTTCTAGCTTGTAGAGAAACCCATTCTGATATGATAGTCAACTTTATTGTCACCTTCTTCCATATGAATTTGGCCCCATAGTTGCTAAAACACCTCTTTGAAGCCCTTGTCTTCTATGTATTCCTCTTTGTATACATCATGGGTAAAAGGATCCATGTGCATAATAATTCCCAAAATTGTAATATTGGATGTGGGTGGCTTTGAAAGCATATCTACAAACTTATTAGTGTTTCCCTTCTTATATTTCATGACTAAATGAAACTGCTACCAAAACCCCGTCCACTTGTAATGTTTGTCTTGTAGGGGCTGGAATAAATTAAACAACCATTTATTTTACAACATAGCAGTAAAATTCAATAATTTCTATAATTTAGCACATTCACATACAAATTTATCAATAATAATAAAATTTTATAAGAGATTAAAAACAATTGCATAATTTTTAAATACCTGAACTTGATGCTAATAACCCTCCCTTTGTCCTTTACCTTCTTGACCGCTTCTGCATTGTAAAACACTGCCCAAAAACCTAGTTCCTCCCTGCCAACTAGGTAACTTCCTAGCTCCAAGATATCATATGGATATCCTGGCCCTCGTGCCCAAAACCTCCAGCAACCCCGGTGCCTGACTGATACAATCCCACCCTAAAATTTCACTTCTCTCTGCAAATCCCAGAGCTCCCAAAATCCATCCCCCCAACCTCCCGTAGAATGACCTCCCGTCAACCTCCTTCCCCTCCATATTCCTCCTTCACCGACTCCCCGCCTCATTTACTCCCTACCTAACCCATTTATTACCTTCTTATCATTTCCCGTTAATGCCCCTTATCCCCTTTATTTAATATCTTATCCCTTGTAGTTAATATGTTATTCCTTATCGGGTACGTAACTTAATTTAATAATATAATTTATTATCCTCCTTTTATTTATTTACCTTATTAATTAATGAGTTAATTAATACTTAAATTAATCATTGACAATCATGAATAACTAATTAATAATAATTAATTAGTTAATGTTATT
>JASDQU010585445.1:11883-22529 GCA_032191745.1 Picea mariana
GGGACCTGTTATATTAGCATAAGCAAAATACAGTGACTAGTTGCGATGCTAGTTGTCCCGCCTAAATAGGAAACCGAGACAGCTGGGCATCCCTTTCCATGTGTTTTCCAACTAACAAAATTAACAGTGTGTCGTCCTGCCCGAAGGAAACCAGGACTATCAGTCATGAAGTTTAAACTGTATGCCATGCACTAGTTATAAGAAAACTAAGAGCTAACTGACTCGAAGACTAATTCCACACAGAAAAAGCAAATTCTAACCACGAACATCATTGAACCTTTTATCCTGCGCGCTTGTCCTTGTGTTGTCGCCACCCTGCTGGAAACGCATAAGCCTGCATGCACGTTGTGCATTGTCGCTTTGGAAGAGTTCTGGAGTGAGCCGCGAAGAGCAGGTCGAGTCTTTGGTCAATTCTGACGAGGCGAAAGACCTGGTCATCCAACAGACTCCTCAGCTCGAAAATAAGAGTGAGGTACCCCGAGTCATTGAGGAGTGGTTGCTCCTGCCTGTGGCTATCGATGGATGCCGAGGGAATGGTCTTTGTTGCGTCGTGATGTGTATGCACCTATAGCGTTGCCTCCATGGGTGGTTCAGGTGGAATCTCCTCTTCTACATAGCAGGTGGTGTAAGCCTCCTCAAGGCTGGTGGCTCTGGGGCCAGGCGAAATGCTCGCTGGCAGTGGCTTGCTATCTGAACCAAACTCTTAAGGTGGATTCCAATTATCTGGCACTGTGAACAGAGTGTGCTTGGGGAAGCTCTACAAGTCACCCTCTGGGGTAACCTCTTCCACGTACGCCATGGGAGGCATTTGTGGTTTTGTGCACCTTCAGATGGCTGCCATTGGTATCGCCTTCTCGAATTTCTTTTGTCTCTAGCGGCGAGATTCAGCCGTATACCAGGAAGCTCCCCTGCGTAGCTTCCCTCTCGCTCTAGGCATGGTGTGGCTCCTGTAGATGAACAAGGTTCTTTTCAAATGGGTCGCTCTGCTCCAGAGCTCTAACGCGGCCATAGGGTACTGCTGCTGTTCCAGTGGGGTGGATGCAATTTTGCTGAAATGTTGTCGTTCCAGTGGAGTGGATGTTGCAAAGGGAGATTGTCGCTCGGCTCTGTCGATTTGGGTGAAGAGGAGGATGGCTAGCATGATCACCATAGCCATTAAAACCTGTTGGTGAGTGCGCTGATGGCCGGTACCATTCCCTTGCGCGAAGGGGCTCATCGCATGAGTGTGGCAGCGTTGATCCATGGATTGTTAAAGTCTGAGGGGATGGGGGGTGGTAGATGCATTAATACCGCGTCCCCACCTGATCCCGCGTGGCTCCATCGCGCGACGTGTCACCCCATCCGGGGGTTCTAACATGATGTTTTGATATCCTTGTTTGAAATTTAATAAAACAAAATGGCATTGTAAGAATTCAATTTCCTTTTTTATATTTAAAATTGAAAACAGACAATTATGTGCGATGTGAATGGAGTGAATTTCCGTTTTACTATTAAAGAAATTTCCCACATATATATTATTGTTATGCATTTTGTGTCGTTTTGGTTATGGTAGGTATATATAGAATTTTTTTTTTATATTAAAATAATTTATTTGAGTAGAAAGTGCTCACTCAGCTATTTTACTAGTTTAAAATAGAGGTTTCTACTTTGGTAGTGTTTCAATTTTTTTCGAGTCATAATCTTTTGGGGTTGTTTTCAGGCTCTAAAAAATATTTTTTGGGTTCGATAACACCTAGCTTGGATGTTAGGATGAACGAAATAAGTGCTCCTCAGCTAGACCTTTCCAACGAGATATAGAGTGCCTCAAACGAAAATCATATGCAAAAGTTACGCCCTCGGGAAGTTGATGTATCAACTATCCCCATTGGGGCCTACAAACCTTTCGACATTTCATCTTCTAGGGTTAGGGTTTTGGATTTTATTTACGTTAGAAAGGTCTTTGGAGCCTCATTTTAAAAATCATCTTCTTGCGAATGAGCGTAGCCATCACATCTCTTCTCAAAGATAAGCTGCCACCATTCTAGCGAGTTCATTCACTATGTAATTTTACAATTTTTGTACATTTCTTTCATTAATAAAAATTGTGAATTATTGTATCTATGTGTTTATGGAAATATATCTATGTATTTACTTATTATATTTCCACCTTCATTTTGTTCTCAAAATAATGAAGATCAGTGGTATCAGAGAAGGCTAATCCTTGTCATTTCTTATTGCATTTCTCCAACGAGGTCAAGGTATAGAGAGTTGTGTCTCTAGGTAGTTTCTCTTGAGGACAACCACTCCCGAAGTGACCTCCCATGGTGGAAGAAATGAGAGACGAGGGAGCAAAAGATCCCTTCAAGTCGTTTCTCGTGGAAGCCCTCGTGCAATAGAGGAATGAGAAGTTAGACAATTTTTGCCAAATCCTTCAACGATTTCCAACAATAACATTAGTGTCTTCATCAAGTAGTTTCTTTGGGGATGCTACCCCATTCAAGATACAAGTTAATTTTGATATTCTCGCATTTGAAGGTCAAATCAATGTGGATGCTTTGGAAAAGTGGTTAAATCTACTAGGAGGTTATTTCTCTATCTACAATTTTTTCGACAGAGAAAAATCACCTTTGTGCTCCTTAAGCCTCTCCCCCATGTCAAACATTTGTGGAAAACTTACTGGGAGAAAAATTCCATAGAGGAGTCAGGAATATTTGGGGTCGATACCACTTGGAATTTTTTTATGGATGCATTCAAGGAGAAATATTACCCTATGGGAAACCATGATGAAAATTACATGATATAGACCATGCTACATCAAGAGAGGATCCAAACATGATTGGAGTTCACAAATACCTTCATACCCTACGTACTAATATGGGTATCAAAGACTCTGAGTAACATCTGGTTCTAAAATACCGTGGGGCTCTAGACATGTACATCCAAATCGAAATGGAGTTTTTGGACATCTCATCACTGACAACCACTTATCGATATGATGTTAAAATTGAGCAGAAATTTAAGCAATAGAACAAATGAGAATTTGGGTCTACAAATCCCCAACAACCAAAGTATGGTAAAGGCAACGCTAATTCACATAATAGCTAACCTCAATACAACTAGTCCAAGCCGCAGGAAAAAAGAGCAACAGGAAGATGAAGAAGTACATTGGGAAGTGGTGCAACTTCCACAAAAACCCTTGGCACAACACCGATGAATGTTGCTCGAAACAGTCATCTGTAATTGATCTCAAAGAAACAAATCCGAGCCTCGAATCAAACTCTGATTCAGAAAATAATAAAATGAGACAAATAATTGATGCATAACCCACAACTATTGTCGTGATTATGACAATCCAGTAGAAGAACTAGAGGAGTGGGAGTGCCTCTTCCATTCATATATGTGGGTGAAGGGGACCTTGCTACATTTTATTGTTGATAGCGACAGTTATAAGAACCTAATCTCCGTAGAGGTCATTAAGCAGTTGGATTTGTCGATAACACCACACCTGCAACCATCCAACATCGGGTATCTTCGCCAGGGTCGAAATCTTTGTGTCAACCAATAGTGTCACCTGTCCTATGACATCAAGCTCTTCAAGGATGAGGTACTTTGTGATGTTGCACCACTGGAAGTCTGTGATGTTCTATTAGGCCAACCATATATGTGGAAGCGTCATGTTGTTTATGAGTTTCAACCCCATAGAGTCATTGTTACTTGGGGGGGTCGAATCTACAGGATACTAGAGGTAGTCTCAGCTACTATCGTGACAAAAAAGTGGTGCCGCAAAGTAATCTCTCACACCACAAAGTTTATCCTTTTCACAATTTGGGCAGAAAGTGAACAAAAGGACACTCCAACCACTACAGCTTTGGCCCAATACCTTTCTATCCAGTAGAAGCAGATTGTAGGAGAGTACAAAAATATTGTTGGGTCACCTATTAGGGTGCCTCCACACTATCCAAACCAACAAAGTTACAATATATCCCTTCATACTCCTCATATCGCATCTTCATTGATCGATTCCTCCCACACTTGGAAAGATCATGCAGCTAGATGATTTGAATGGATCCAAACCCTCCAGAAATAGGTTCATAATAACCTTCAATAGGTTAAGGATTATCTAGGTGGATATTAGTGGCCACCGACCTATTCCAACTAGCTCCTCTTGTCATTTTTTAGTTCATCACGTTTTTTTATACTTCTTTATATTTTTGGGTTGTACACTTCTGGGGCTAGCTGAAGCATTACACATCTTCCAAGTCGAGACGGGTGGCCACCCACCCAATCCGTCTGGGTTATTTTGAAAGTTTTCATGTCAGCACATCTTTATGTACTTCTAGGGCCGTTGTGGGGCCCTAAACAAGGTTTTTTTTTGCGTGCTATATTCAAACTGTAAACAAAGTTAGATTTTGATAAAATAATATGTATTTCTCGAAAATACTTTTCCAATGGGCTATCACGAGCATAAAACGAAGATCGCATGCAAAAGTTACGACCCCGAGAAGTTAATGTACTAACTTACCCAAACGGGACCCACATGACATTTGGCGTTTCATCTCTTAGTGTTAGGTTTTTGGATGTTTAGGGTTTTGGAATTAATTTTTATCATAAAAGGGTCTTCAGAGCTTCATCGTAATCATCTTCTTACAAATGAGCATAGTCGTCACATCTCTTCTCAGAGATAAAGATGCCACCATTCTAGCAAGTCTTGTACTCTGTATTTTTACAGTCTCTTTACAATTCTTTCATTAATTTAGAGATCAAATATTGTTGTATTTCTCTGTTTCTAACAATTTTCATGAGTACCTCATTTTAATATCTCTGCTTCCATTTCATTCCGAAAATAATCGGGATCAAAGGAGGAAAAATTCTTGAGCAAGGCAAGCAGTTCACCAAGGTTCAAATTCAACAGAATCTTCCCCATCTTCCTTGGGAGCTTGATGCAATGGGGACCATAGCTTCCTAACGGGGGAAGAATGATCCAGGAAGAAATCGGTGGCCACCCACCTATTAGTCTAGCGCAAAATAGGGTTTCTACCTTGACAAATTTTCTACGGTTTTTTGGGTCCTGAACTTTCGGGTCCATTTTGAGGCCCTAAATGACGTTTTTTGGGCTCGACAACACCTAACACATTAAAAAAAGCTAATGCTAGGCTAAAAAAAATATGTACTCCTTGGATACATCTTTCCAACGAGGTATAGAATGCCCCAAACAGAGATCATATGCAAAAGTAATGCCCTCACAAAGTTGATGTATCAATTACCCCCCATCTAGGCCAATAAACCTTTTGGGGTTTCATCTTTTGGGCTTAGAGTTTTGGATTTTATTTATGTTAAAAAGGCCTTTGGAGCCTCATTGTAAACATCATCTTCTTGTGAATAAGTGTATCCATCACATCTCTTTTCAGAAATAAGTTGTCACCAATACTCACCATTCTAGTGAGTTCATTCACTTGTACATTTCTTTCATTAATAAAAACTGTGAAATAGTATATCTTTGTAATTCTCTCAATATATCTGTTATTTATTATATTTCATCTTTCATTTCATTATCAAAATAATTTGAATCAATTATATAACTTTTTAATATTATTTTTTAATATCTTCATTACACATAAATTCAACACACTAAAAAAAATTTAGTTGTCACGACATTAATTTACCTTCCCATATTTTATAGAAAAACTTAATATAATAATTTTAGATTTTAATTTTAATAATATATATTAAATCATCTACATATATACAAATTTTTAAGAATTTTAATCCCATCATTTAATTAGTCAAGATTTTTATTAATGGAAAATATATAGAAACCCATTTATTTGGGTGTTAGCAGGTTTTGTTGTGATAGAGAGAGGAAAAACACTTTGTTCTAAAATGTTTTCAATATATTTAAATTAGATTTCAATTTCAAAAATATAGTGATTTTAGAATCTCACATTTTTTGAAATCTAATTAAATTTCAATTTCAAAAATATAGTAATCTTGGAATCTCACATTTTTTATAGTGATTTTGGAATCTCCCATTTCTTGAAGTCTAATTAAATTTCTATTTCAAAAATATAATGATTTTGAAATTTCACATTTCTTGAAATGTAATTAAATTTCAATTTCAAAAATATAGTGATCTTGGAATCTCACATTTCTTAAAGTATGATAGAGATTTTTTTTTTCAATAGACATTAACCACCACCATCATCATATCTTATAGAAAAAAATTAAATATTACTCTTATAAAGCTAAAATTTTATATAACAATATCATATTTAATAAAGAAAAATTATATATTTTTAAAAATAATTCAATTTACTACATCTTCTTAAATGAAAGATATGAAATTATCCATCTTTAAAATAGGTGAAAGATATTGAAGAATTTTAAACATTTCAGTATTTGGAATTTTTTTACCATCATTATAGGAATTATAAAAGAATTCCTAAATTGTAATTTTTTATAGCTGAAATGCATTTTATATTGCAAAATTAGGTTCAATGTCCTAAAAAAATCTTATGTCTTTGGATTATGCAATTTCAAAAATCGATATATACATTCTAACAATCTAACAATTGAATTTGGACAAAAATAATAAGAAAAAAATAATACCATAAAAAAATTGATAAAATTTGTAACATTTTCATTGTTGAATTGCATTTTTTATTACAAAATTAAATTCAGCCTCTTAAAAACACCCTACTGTATTTGGAATATGCAATCCTTAAAAAAAACATACTGTATTTTGAATATGCAATTTGAACAATTGATATTTACAATTACAGCAATTGAATTTTGAAAAAACTAGCTAAAAAAAGAAATCTAAAAAAATTAGAACATAAAGTATCTAGCAATTTTTTTATTATAAACAAAAGCATCTTATAATGAATTTGGATCCAGGGGTGTAAGGTAGTCTGTAATGTATGTACTGTTAAGGTAATCTTTTCAGTGATGGAGTTTACTGTTAAAGCACTCCTTTTCCTTTCTGTGAAGTCGGATGTAGGGCAGTCTGTGATGGATGTACTGTTAAGACATTCGGCTTTCTGTGAAGTCGGATGTAGGGCAGTCTGTGATGGATGTACGGTTAAGACACTCGTTTATGTGATGGAGTTTACTGTTAAAGCAGTCCTTTCCCTTTCTGCGAAGTCTAAACACGAGCTTAGCTTAGACTGTGTGGTGTTGGTAGGAATGGGATAAATTACCACTAAATGCTGATTGTCAAAATAAATGAATGGAGAGATTTCGAAAGCAAATGTCTATTTCAAAAAATTCAATAAATATACAATTCAAAGTTCTTTAATGGTAACCTGTGAAGAATGACTTTTGTATCTCGTTCATCAAATAAAACACTCATCACTCATCGCCTTCTTTTGGCGAGTACATTCATTTATTGCCGGACAGCCAAATCTTTGCAGTTTGGCAATATACAATTGAAATATCCATGTTCAGAGCAGGTAAATCTTCTGCAGTTTCGCAATATACAATTGAAATCTCCATGTTCAGAGCCAATCTTCGACGTACGACTATTTTGATATCAGTGATTCGTCGTATATAACTGGACTCATTCATTTGTTTCAAGATACTCCATTCAAATTATGGGGAAGATAAATTCCTTGTGAGAATACCCGGGTTATATTAATGTATGAGATTTGATATTTGTAAAATGCCATGGGACCATACGCATTGAATCCATAATACACCCTTCAAATGCTGAGAAGCTATTTTATATAAACCAGCGAGGAAAATGATATGCAGTGGCTGTATATATTAACAGTACGAGGGCGTCTGTCCTTCTCGCCACTTCCTTGTGCAGTGGAGTCACATGAAACGGATTCGGCGAAATCACGCGAACCCTATTTACGATGCACTGGCTACGGAAAGCCAGCCAAACCAGCTCAGAGGCCATATCCACATGCTTCTTTTGAAATTACACGAATGGCATAGCCACAGGGTGGCCGAGCACAGCAGATATTTTATTGGCATAAATGATTCCCAGCCTACTGCGGCAGGCCACAATAGCAAAGCTCACACTGCGTGCCAATCTCTTTCCCAACCCTAATCACATGCTACATGCCGTAACCATGTGCACGCCTGCTGGTCTTTTTTCATTGCGCCGTTTTTAACAGTGGGCTCTGTGGAGCGAGCAGGCAGGCAGGCAGGCATCGCTGCCCGTATTCAGTGAATTGGGAATGACAAAATTAAAAATAACAAATGTCGCCACGGGCGTTTCCCCCTTTCCTGCATGTTTTAACGTGGGTGGAACCGACAGCATCAAGCATTTCTCAAAGTTCGTAGAACCGACAGTAGCCGTGCTGCAAAGAATTTAATGCTCTCGTGTTGGGGTTTTACTAAATGACAGTGTGTTTTTTTTGGAGACACAAACGGATGCGATGTGAGATACGGAGTAAGTTAATTAGGGAGCAATTTTTTTTTTTTTAAGTAAAAAAATGTGTTTTCTGTTAGATTTTTATAGCTAGTTTGAGTTTCGCATCTATTTAAGTTTTATGTATTTCAGAACATCATTTTCAAGGTTTTATTCCATTTTAAATCTTTTAAACCAATCCAGATGCTCAGAAAAACAATAAAAAATTGATCAAAAATTTAAAACCATATTACCAAAATACTTGAAAAAAAAAAAATAACTCGAAAAAAAAGATTACTCCTAAATTAACCCACTCCTATAAAATACTTCATGTTTGGAAATTTTCGAACCTGTAATTTAATAACGGATTTTTTTTTTTAAATGTAAGCGCACTTGGCGTTTGTAGATTCTATATGATTTTATTTTTTAACTCCAACGCGTCTTTAAATTTGAAAAGTGGCTTAGAGTTGGCATTCACGTTGTGATTCTTAGGGATAGGACTATTTCGTAATTTTTTTGGAACTAGTGTTTAGATTTTTCAACAAATTTAATATCTATACAGTTTTATAATTAACTGAATAGAATGAAATGAAATTTTTTATTAATAAAAGAATTAAAAAAATCCCAACTGTAACATGTTTAAATTACGCTTTTTAAAGTTTCGGAATAATCTATTCATTAAGTCACCATTTTTAACAGTAGAGAGATCTCCCACGCGGTTCGGAAGATTTCCACTAACTACACTGTATTAATCGCGTCTTATTTAGTTTAAGCTCGTTTGTAGTTTGGGTGTTCTAAACTCGAGTTCCAACCGTGGTTATAATTGTTGCCTCCATTTCTAGATCTCAATGTCCCTCGGAACCAGGTAAACTTTTTCGTGCGTTTGAAACCCATTTAATATGGGGGCCTGGCGAACGTTGCACTGGTCGCGTGAGCTAAATCCAAAATAGAGTTCCGTGTTAGGTATAAGTTTTGCTATTTTAAAAACAAGAACCAGAAAGAACAAATAGTTAGTAAAAACTTTATGATTTATATATTTTTCTATCAAATGAAAATTTATAGAAATCCATTCACTTCATGTAATTTGTTTGTTTGTTAGAAATGTTTTCTTAATAAAATTAATATGGTAGGATTTATCATGTGAAAGTAATATTAGTAAGTAAGTTTTTTTTTTTTTTAATAGGTTAATTATCCTCTTTATTTAAGGAAAATCATATCACTTCAAATGATTTCTAGGTCTTAGATCATCAACATATTCATTACATTTGAGGAAAACAAATTTTTAACCAATCAAAAACAATTTAAAATCTTATTCTCTAAAATGTACTCAAATAATAACTCTATTAATATATATCTAAATACACTAAATATAACTAACATGTTATCAGACAAATTTTTTTAGAAATCACTATATTTAAAAGAAATGACATTGTCTAACACAAATCTGCATAAAATCATTATTTTTTGTTGTATACAATTTATTTCTAAATGTAAAAATAAATTTAACTTACTCAAAAATCTGTAGATCTAACAATTTCTTACGAACAAATATTCCTAAAAAAATATGAACTAAAAAAAGCATTTCATAAAAAGTTTAAATTGCAACTATTTAAAACCGTCTAAAACTCATATTATTTTTCAATTAACAAACCCATTACAAAACAAATTAAAATCCAAACATCATAATTAAATGACATTACATCTGAAAGGTATTTAGGACGATAAACTACAATTTGAATCATGTATCGTGATCATGTTGTCGTATTCTTCCCATAGTAAGCCAATTACAAAATACGTGAAAATCCAAACTTCCTTATGCTCTAATATTTAAAATCTATTTAGATGATATATGGGTCTCATATCGATTTCATAGTATGGCATTGAACATGAGGCACAACCTTTAACAAGCGCGTTTCGCATAGCATATATTTTCATGGTGGCATATTTCTAAATCTCAAGCATTATTTTAGGTAATTGCATTGTTTGCATAGTTTATTATTTTTTTTAAATTGCATCTTTTGCATAGTTTATTAATTCCTTATCTTTTGAACTGCATATATAATTAGTTAAGTAGTTAGCATGTGGATCTTTCATAAAATTACAACAAGGTTTTTATTTATTGTTAGGTAGATGTACTTTTGGCATAGTTTATTATTTATTTTAATTTTTGTGTTACAAGTTGTGTACACTAAGTTTATTAATTCGTTTTTCAACTTTTAGACTATAGTTAAAAAGCTAGTGTGTGGACTTTTTAAAACTATAACAGTTCTTTTGATCGAATGAATAAACACAAGAAACATACTATTAATCT
>JASDQU010585445.1:54365-67848 GCA_032191745.1 Picea mariana
AGCTAAAGAAACTAATCTAAGTGAAAAACAACTACTACAAACTATGTACAAATCTAAAATATATATACAGTTTACTAACTAATATTATAAAACAATAATTATACTTATTAAATGTTCAGTTATCAATACAATTAAATTTCAATTATATATACAGTATTTACAAAATACAAATTTTTATCGAAATCTGCAAAATCATCTGTGAATTGTCTTATGACAGCAAAGCTAGCGTTTTTGGATTTTTATAACTTTTATGAAATAGAAATAAAACAACAGCTATCTAACTAAGCAATAAAAGTAATAATCTGTACTATATATCTATCTAAACTACACATAATGCTCAAATTAATTGACTATTAAATTGCAAATAACAAACTAACCTGAAGTAGTGTTTCCTATTTGTCCTGTGCACAGTACTCGATTTAGTTGTTTGATGGGGGAAACCTGCACCAGATTTTTCATAAAGATTCTCGTAAACAGGAAGCAGCGACACTCTTAAATACGAATGAAAGAACAAACAAGAGATATATCAACAACAATTTTATAGTTTACAGATCATCACATTAAGATAAATCCCACTACGAAGATTTGTACATAACTGCACATTTAACAAAGAAGATTAACCTTCTGTTCATTAAATTAAAACAGGGTAATTGCTGTAAGTAAAATAAGAGACATCAAATATGGACAATACTTTAAATCATATCGCATCAACCTGTAACAAATCTTGATATCTAAAGTAGTCAATAATTTGATTACAAATTGAAATGCACAAAAACTTGAACAAAAGTAAGATAAATTGAAGCTAAAGCCATACAAAAAAATCCACTTTCATTCGAGTCTGTAWAATCATCATTCCATAGTCTCTGTTATCCCAACAGTGATGGTTTGTTTACAAAAAATAATAAGTATATAAAGGCCACAGGATGAAACATTCCTTGTGGAACTTATAAAAAACTATTTGCAAAAAATATGGGAACAATCTCCCAGATTCCTATATCTATCTAAGACTAATAACCTAATCCAAAACTGTGTAACAAAAAGCATGTTCTAAAATTCCATAATCGATCCAATTCCCATTGAAATTCGTGTGTACTTGTAGATGCACAAAAATAAATGATTTTAGATTGTGTTTAATTGTAAAATCAACGGAAATTCAAATTTTATGACTAGCTACAAAATCTCACGATTTGATAGCTAGTTATTATTTGCAAACAGATTCGTATTGCATCAATTTCATCATAACAGAACTAGATACGATTTACCAAACAAATCTTTTATACTAATTCAAAGCAAACAAAATCATTTATGCTAATTCAAAACAAACAAAATCGTTTATGCTAATTCAAAACAAACAAAATCATTCTAAAATCATTGTTGAAATATCATACCTTGGATACGATTCGGTAAGGCTATTTTTGAATTAACAATGGCAGTGGTTGCCTCTACATTTTTGAACATGACAGAGCCTGTGGTCTTTTTCCTCTTATCATTAGCTTGCAATCTGTCATTTTCCTTGGTTAAAACAGTCAACTGATCCTCCAAGGACTTGATTTGGGATTGCAAAAGAGGGACATCTGTATAGTATCGTTCGAGCCATCAGTTGCATTCATTGCACTGTGGTTGATCAGGCCGAGTCATTACAGGTGAGGAATCTATTAAATTACCAGGGGTTCCACTATCAAACTTGATCCTGGGGAAGTTGGGGTAATCTTTAAGGCACGGCGGGAGGTTGGATACGTAGTCATAGGGCTTGACAGAACAAAGGCCATGTGAGTATGGGTACTCCTCAGTCAAAAATCGCTCTATTTCATAATCCGAATCTTCACTCAAAAAAATTGGTTTCTGATCCATGTTTTGTTTAGGATTATTGCGAGCACACCTTGATACCCAGCGTGCAACCTTCTTACCCTTGCTATTGACATCGGTATTACCCTTACCCTTTTTTCTTGCAGGCCTCTTAACAGGCTTAACATTGTCTTTCGAACATGAGTCAGGCAGGGTGTCAGGTAGGTCATCGTTCGGGTAGGTCAAGTATTCAACAATGGGTAAGAGTGTAGGAGGGGGCACGACAGGCTCGACAAGGGTTTTGGTGACCACAGTTTTGTCCACTTGACATAATTTAGGACTGGCAAAGCCATTCCTCAACAAGAAAGCTTCCCAACAGTCTCCACTCAACCTCAAATGATGAAATATATCAATTTTAATTAGACAATGGTGGAAGAGGCTGGAGTCGGCCTTCTCCCTCTTAAATCGTTTAGCCATTTTATACAAGCTGCGAAGAAGGAAATGTGGCATATTCAAAGGAAAATCTATGAAACTCATAAGCAGTCGTAGGTGGTATAGGAACACTAAACCATATCTACCTTTGCATGTAACGAATTGCTTAATAATGGACAACAAATCATGCCACCTAGAATTAAGGGATGTAACTGGCATACCTTTGTCACAACTGAACATTTTTCTTGAGGTAAATAGGAGCGTCCATGGCACTTCATCCACCTTCGAATTCTTAAATCATTTTTGCCCCTTAGCTGGAAAACCAGTGGCTGAGCTGAGGAATTCATCATTCAATTCGAGTTGGATGTCCCCAACTTTGGACCTGCATCCATCAAATGTGAGGGCAAATTGCTGAGCAACTGCGAGGTTGAAACCCTCGAATTTTTGAATGAATACTAACCATCCATTCCTCTCCAGGTCCTCTCGGGCGTTATCAAATAATAGCAACGTTTGGACACCGTTGGGTTCTATGCGCACTACAGGAGCCATAGTAGATAGCACACAGTCAACAGGGTAATCGGTGAGGGAGTTTGATAGGGTAGGCACAGGACCAACTTCCCGTAGGTTTTCTCAAAACAAGCAGAGGTATCCCGAGGTGCAAGGAAGACGTTAATGCTTATGCATGCGAGGGTGGTGGAGTGAATTGAAACCATGAAAAACTATCATGTTGGCATGTACAATCGACGATGCCTTGGTAATAGTTTCATTCAAATCACAATCCAAAGCATTGTAAACCAAAAGTCAAATTGATTATCACATAATCGCATAACCAAAACTCGATCTGAATGTTTAAATCAACATTAACATTCATATGATTTGAAAGAAACCACTAAATCGAACATTGCATCAAGGATTTAATCACAAATTTAATGCGTTCTATGAAACCATTGCACCAAGGATTTAATCAAAGACACCAAAAATCATTGAATCACGAACTTATAAATTGAAACCATATTAACAAAAATGCAAAGTGAATAAAGGTTTGGTGTTTTGACAAATGTATGACCTTTAGTGAGTTAGAGGTGAAAACATTTATGACCACATGAACAAAAGGATTCATAACAATCCAAAGATGATTTTAATGCCATCAACATGACTTCCAACTCAAGGTTTTCACGCTTGTAGTCGTGAAAATGAAAATGAAAGGCAGGTGTGAGAAAGCCAAAGATAATAGTGTCGCTTTGTTTAAAGAATTGCGATGAGTATTGCGGGTTCAAAAACCCTTGTGTAGGCAGCTTGTAAGGAAGAGATAAAATTGCAAAATGGCTGCCAACAATGGCAACACACTGGTAGAAGCAGTTATCTTTGCCAAAAGAACAAATCCAGATTAGGATAATGAGAATAATTCTAACTCAAAAACAACCAGAAAATTGTTTAACATCATCATTAATCATAAAAAATTCCAGCTGTGCTTAAAAGATGAAAACTGATAACAGTCTTAATAAAAGCGAGTCATGATATTAAAAATAAAATCTCCAATACTGTTGAAAGATCCACTACTGTCAATAGGCGTTCATAGACTCGACAGGGTTTCCATTTAACCCACTCTGATATTCGTATCCTACCAAGAAGTTCCAGATCAGAATAAAGGACATTTTAAGGTGAAGAGATTTCATATTTGCAAATTTTCATATACCCGACATTGCTTCACTGCCAGCGGGCCTGTTCAGTACCCCGATGAAGTTATCTTGGTGTCATGCATGCATTTACCTGCTACCAGAAGACCTGTTCAGTATCCCGGCGGGTTTACAAGCACTTCCCACAACTCTTTTATGATTTATTTGGTTTTTAGAGATATATAATTGAGCGGGGTGACGCTGAAAAATTATGATATTTGGACATATTTTTATAGACCTTGAGAGAATTCTTTATCTGTCCTTCATTAAGATCTAGAGATGATTTATTAATAACCTGACCTTCAAAGGCAGGGAGACATCTTCTGATTTATTCCCTTAAGGAACAGGGACAGCGTAAGAAGAAAATGGATGATCGTGATAGGCTTCAATTATAGATCGAAATCAATAAACTTCTTTCAAACAAAAGGCTTTCTTTAACATGGCTGTAAATATTAGAAGCATATCATAATTGATGTTTAGACAAACTTTTCAGCAGTCATTTTAGAGAAAAAAAAAATTTCTCTTAATCTGAACAGTTCTCGATGCAGGTATGTGTATTTCCAAAAGAAAAAACTGATAAGTATAGGGAGAAATCAAAACCAAAACAGCAAAAGAAAAGAAAAAAAAAGAAAAATATTTACACAGTATACATAGGGTTTTCATCAAGTGAAATACCTTTTTAGAGCTTGGCCATTCACCGGATAGGTGTCTGGCTGTCTCTCTAGACTCTGTAATTGTAAAGAGTTGGGACCCAATTTCTCAGCAATTAAAAATGGTCCTAGCCATAAGTTCTGAAACTTCATATGCTCTCCCTTTTGCCTCATGTGGTTTGTCCCATTTCAGAACAAGGTCACCTACTTCAAAGTTCCCATCCGAGGCAGAGTTGGAATCAAACCAGCTTTTGACCACAAGTTGGTGCTGATCTAACTTACGTTTTGCTTGATCCCTTACCTTTTCTAGTTTTATTAAAGCGTTAATTCGATTCTCCAAAGGGGGGCAGTCTTCTTCTTGTATTTTCTGTGATAGATGTAGTGAGGGAAGAAGAATATGTGGTGGCAGAATTGCTTCTCTTCCATAGATGAGAAAGAAGGGAGAGTTACTCACAGCCGTTTTCAGTGTCACTCTATCAGCCCAGATTGCATTTAATAGTGCATTATGCCAATTTTTGTGATTTTCAGATATCGTTCTCTTGATGATTTTAATCAGATTCTTATTTGTTGATTCTGCCAATCCATTGCCCTGAGGATAATATCTGGCAGAATATTTCAATTTAATTCCTTTTTTTAGAGCGAACTCACTCATCTCAAGAGACAAAAAATAAGAAGCGTTATCGAATACTAAACAGTCAGGGATACCAAAACGAGTAATAATATTCGAATTTAAAAAGGCAATTACCTGACTGGTATTTATAGCTCTTAAGGGGGCAGCTTCAGACCACCTGGTGAAGTAATCTGTGGATGTTATGATAAAATTATGCTACTGTGAGGATGGAATATTGATTGGACCTATAATATCAATACCCCATTGCTGAAAAGGTGAACCTACTGAAACATGCTGCAAAGGAAAGGCGGGTTTCTGTATCCACCCGGATGCTTTTTGACAAATAATACACTTGCGACACAAGGCATGAGCATCTCTAAAATGTGTAGTCCAGTAATAACCTACTCTTGAAACATTACGGGCAGTGGTATCCCCACAAAAATGCCCACCAGCTTCTCCTACGTGTAATTCTAGTAAGACCTTTTCTACTTCATCTTTCTCAAGACAGCGCATTAATACTCCATCAAAATTTTGATGAAATATAATACCATTAATCAACTAAAAGGAGGCATACTTTAATATTAACACTCTTCTTTTATTGGGATCCAAGTGACGGGGGGCTCATCCATGTTCAAGACATAATTTTATATCGTCATACCAGGGACTGACAGAGTTTTGTGCACATCAGATTGAATTTTGATTGTCATGTCCTGGGTTTGACATATCATTTTCTTCTTGCTATCCTACTGCTGAGTCAACAATTAAATTGCATAGCCCTTATCCTCTCACTATTTGTGCTGGGGTGATTTCTATGTCATACTCTTGTAAGGAGGTGACCCAGTTCGACCTCTTTTCACCTAGTTCTTTCTGCACAAACAGATTTCTGACGGCCGGGTAAGGGACAATAATTTTCATCCTAGATTTCAAAATATAAGATCAGAAGTGCTTTAGTACTTTAAAAACAGCATAATCTTTCTGATCTACCACTGGGTAATTAAGTTTTGTGCCTTTGAAAGCAGAGCTCATAAAGGCAATTGGGACTTCATTGTTTTCAGTGTTTTTTTGAGTTAGGACAACAACGTAGGAGCGTTCAGAAGAAAATGTGTAGAGTGCGAAGTGTTGTGAAAATTTGGGGCTCATGAGGGAAGGAGCATCTATTATGGCCTTTTTTATTGAATTAAAATCTTGGTTTTCTAAGGGTCCCCAATGATATTGTGAATCTTTCTTAATTAAATTCTGTAAAGGTCTCACCATTTCGGAGAAACTGGGGACGAATCTCTTGACAAAGTTTATCTGGCCTAAGAAAGACTGCATAGAATTTTTGGATGAGGGAGGGGGAAGTTTCGAGATGACTTGAGTCCTTTCAGGGTCGATAATCATCCCTTTGCTTGATACAATAATTCCTAAGAGATTACCTTGATCTACTGCGAAGATAGATTTTTTAGGATTCAAGGAAATGTCGTACTTACAACATCACTATAGAACGACTCTCAAATGAGCTAGATGATCATTTTTGTTTTTCGATAATACAGTAACATCATCTAGGTAAAATACGACAGATTGATTGATTAAGCCTCGGAAAGCGATGTCCATGGCTCTCTAGAGAGTGGCACCAACATTAATGAGTCCAAAGGGCATTTTCCTATAAGTGTAGGTGCCCCATGGAGTGCAAAATGTAGTTTTAAGTTGGTCTGGAGGAGACATCAGGACTTGGTTGTACCCTAAAAAACCATACAATAAGGACAATCTTTTAGAACCAATTACCCGTTGAAGGATCTGTTCCATGGGTGGGACAGGGTAGTTGTCTTTATTAGACGCTCGATTAAGGTTTCAGAAATCGACGCATAGTCGGATTTCACCATTCTTCTTCCGGACAGGGACAAGGTTAGAAACCCATTGTGTGTGCCTAACTGGGAAAATTATCTTAGCATTTAGGTTTTTATTTAATTCTTTTTTGACGGTCGGTTCGAGCTTAGGGTGCATTTTTCTTAACTTTTGTTTAAACGGTAAGGTTTGGGGTTTCATAGGAATGACATGTTGTATGATGTTAGGGTCAAAGGTTTTTAGGTCATCATACGTCCATGCAAAAACATCTTTGAATTCCTTAAACAATTTAATGAGTGTGGCTTTCTCTTGTTCAGAACACCCCACCCCTAAATTAATGCACCATGGATTGTCATTAGTTCCCAAGTTTACTTTTTCATATGATAACGAGGAACTATTTGTTTTACAGTTGACCGATTTTTTGAATTTGTCTTGGAGATCATAAAATTTTTCTAATCTAACTACACATTTAGGGATAGAATTTACCATGTCTGATGAAGATTCAGGAGATCTCGGATCTGGTATTACTGTGAAATCATGTAGATTGTTATCATGAGTGCATTCATTGATCATCGTGCCTTGGAAAGTTTCTTTCATATGCATGAAACTAATAATTTGTTGATCGTCGTCGAAGACTCTCCAATTCATGATGTTGTCGGGAACAGATGGCCTGAGCAACAGTTTGACGGAGAATGCATTCGGGGACAAGCCTTCTACAGGAAAGAGTTTCGAAGCTATGTTAGCTAATAAATCGGCTTCTGAATTATTCAATCTAGGAATAGAGTTTATGTTGAAAGCAGAAAACTTATTCATTAAATTCCATACCTCAGATTGGTAGCTTTTAAGATGCGGATACAGACAGTGGATAGAATCTCTTACCTATCTAACCACGATTTCTGAATTGCCAAAGATAGTCAAATTTTGAATGTTCATATCTAATTATTTTCTGAGGCCTTGCAATAAAGCCTCATATTCTACTGTGTTGTTTGTACACTCAAATTCTAACCTGCATGCAATCAGGGTTTTGTTACCTGCTGGATCAATAATAACGCAACCTGCACCAGCTCCTTCCTTGGACTTTAACCCATCAAAGTAAAGAGACAATATTTGATTTTTATCGGGTGCATGAGACCATTGTGTAGAAACTGATGGCTTCATATATGCTACAATCTCGGACTGTTGTTCCGGATTAATGATAGCGGAAGTCTCAGCCATGAAATTGCCGAAAAAGGTATCCATCCCTTGTATTTCGGGTGAATTGGCAAAATGTGTAAATGGTTCATTGGGATCATTTAAATCTGTCATTGCGAACTTTAGGTAACGTTCACGATTTACCTTGATTTTGTTGGGCTTGTCGTTCTCAGGCAGCCATAGGTGAGACCAATCTGTCGTGAAGTAGCCGTGTAGCTGCTCTGACCAGTATCTGTTTAAAAACAAACCATAAACTTCTGGAATATCCACAACAATAATATCAATCACTTGATGAACTTTGGGGTTAAACGATAATCTTATAAGTACATTCCTTAATTCTCCTATAACTTTAACGCTAGTTCGATCAAGTTAGATGATATTTAAGGTGGGTGGTTCAACTTCAGCATTAATCTTCTGACACATAGACCATGGCATCACATTGAATGATGCTCTTGAGTCTACCATACAATTGTGCATGTTCCTATTAAAGATTTTGAAAGTTAACAAAAATGGAAGTACATTCTGTGAGTACTAATGGTGGAAGATTGTGGATTTTTACTCGCAGCCTCTAAAGCTAATTTATCTACATTTGTTACATTATTTACAGGAAGGCCTCCCTTCTCACGAGGATCAGAATTTTTCTTAGCGGAATCTTTCTGAGGAACTTTTGGATTGTTCTGAACAACTTTGTTACTGCTTGGATTACCGTTTTTTCTATTCTTTACGATATTGTGTAATATTTTTTGTAGCAGAAACGAAAATTTTAATAATTCATAAACAGAAATGTTAGCCCTTAACTTTTTTAGATCTTCAACTAAATCATAATCTAAGTTTGGGTTTACATGACTCTGTTTAGTCTCAGTTGGTTTAGACTATTTTGGGGGCAAAGTCGTAGTGTTTTCAGAAGAAGGTTTGTTTGTTGTCTTACTCCTAGTATCGTAGGGATGTACTGTCTCGAAATTAGCTTGAAAAATGCTATCCGAGAAGTGTCCAAAAATGTTCGAAGAAGATTATTCTTCTTCAACTGTCTCTTGTTCAACTACCTCCTTAGGAATCTCAGGAGGCGTCAAGTTATCCTGGGCTTCTAAAATCGTTTGAATAGTGAATTGCAGACTCTCTAGGTTTAAGCCTTCGGTATTTGAATTAGGTTAGTTGGGAAAAAGTTTCCTAAATGGGGGTTTGTAAGGCCCTTTGCTCGAAGAAGCTTCTTCGGCCGTCCTTTTCAAATCTATAACTTGATTTGATAGTTTTTGAACGACTTTTGTTAAGTTTTCTAAATTTGAGCTTTCAGGTTGTGTTTTATTTTGAGTAGGTCTAGGGAGGATTTCGATTTTCTTTTTGGAAGATGAACTAGTCTTTATTTCATTGCTGGTAGTGTCTTTTAAACTAAGGATGTCTTTCTCAATCTGACTGGCCTCTTCGAAGGCCTCTAACAACGTGGCTTTCTTAGATCGCTTTACCCAAATGACTATACTTTGATGCAAGGATTTAGTATAGTATGCTATGATAAGATTCTCAACAGGCATCGAATCTGTAGGGATTCGGTTCTTTAGTGTTAAGAATATTTGGTTAAAGTCTTTGATTTTCTCTTTGTGGTTCATCCTTAAACTAGAAATCTCCATGACTATAACTTCTGGGGACTTATCGTCTCCAAACTTCTCAAGAAAGCAGGATTCAAACTTCTCCCGTGACACGATGGTATGGGGTTGCTGGGCAAAGTACCAAGTAGAGGCATTGCCCTCAAAATTATAGGGGAACAATCTACATACTACATCTTCATGCTCGAAATTACAGAGTCTAATGGCTAACATAAAGTTTTTAATGTGATCTTCAACGATCTATTTAGAGTCAGGGTCAAACTTGGGGAGCCACTTCTCTGGATGTTTGGGTAAGGGATGATGAGGCTTGGGTATGGCTACTGCATCTTGGTCGAGCCAGGGTCTGGTAGGATTGTTCTGGTTGGACATTGGTGTGGGCAGTGTGGAAGGATGGGAAGAGGAACTTCCCTTATCGAAAGAGTCTTCTCCAGAAGAAGAAGGGGATGATGGAGGTGGTGAGGGTGGTATACCAGATCCTTCTGCAGCAGGAGTGAGGATTGGATCTGTAGGGTTTAGAGTGAGGTTAGTGCCTCCAAGTTGTTCTATGATATCAGAGAAGTCCAATGGTTGGTCCAAAGGTCGATTTGGTTGCCTTAAACGGGCAAAGGCACTATGCGTTCTTATGAGAGATTGTCAGACAATCTCTTGTACGTCACCACTTGTAGGATTTGGGGTTACTGGTTCAACTATGATCCGTAGTTCATCGTTTGGTCTGGTTGTTATTTGAGGGACGATGTTTTCATTTGAATAACTTCTTGTAGCTATAGGTGAGCAGTTGGGTGGTGGAGGAGTCTTATGACCATTTCGTGCCATTAATAATTTCCAGGCCCTCCTTCTAGCGCCATTTGTTGACGGGCGAAATTGACCGCTCGTCAACTGGAGGGGTGGATCTGGTCCGAGGTTGCCTAAATAACCCAAGCCATTTGGATTAATCCACTCCGACGGGTTTAGCGGCTTCGTTGGCCGATATAAGTCCTAGGAAAGTGAAAAAACTAAGCTAAAGAAACTAATCTAAGTGAAAAACAACTACTACAAACTATGCACAAATCTAAAATATATATACAGTTTACAAACTAATATTATAAAACAATAATTATACTTATTAAATGTTCAGTTATCAATACAATTAAATTTCAATTATATATACAGTATTTACAAAATACAATTTTTTATCGAAATCTGCAAAATCATCTGTGAATTTTCTTACGACATCAAAGCTAGCGTTTTTGGATTTTTATAACTTTTATGAAATAGAAATAAAACAAAAGCTATCTAACTAAGCAATAAAAGTAATAATCTGTACTATATATCTATCTAAACTACAGAGAATGCTCAAATTAATTGACTATTAAATTGCAAACAACAAACTGACCTAAAGTAGCGTTTCCTATTTGTCCTATGCACAATACTCGATTTAGCTATTTGATGGGGGAAACCCACACCAGATTTTGCATAAAGCTTCTCGTAAACAGGAAGCAGCGATGCTTTTAATTACGAATGAAAGAACAAACAAGAGATATAACAACAACAATTTTATAGTTTACAGATCATCACATTAAGATAAATCCGACTGCGAAGATTTGTACAATCAAATATGGACAATACTTTAAATCATATGGAATCAACCTGTAAGAAATCTTGATATCTAAAGTAGTCAATAATTTGATTACAAATTGAAACGCACAAAAACTTGAACAAAAGTAAGATAAATTGAAGCTAAAGACGTACAAAAAAATCCACTTTCATTCGAGTTTGTATAATCATCAGTCCATAGTCCCTGTTCTCCCAACAGTGATGGTTTGTTTACAAAAAATAATAAGTATATAAAGGCCACAGGATGAAACATTCCTTGTGGAACTTATCAAAAATTGTTTGCAAAAAATATGGGAACAATATCCCAGATTCCTATATCTATCTGAGACTAACAACCTAATCCAAAACTGTGTAACAAAAAGCATGTTCTAAAATGCCATAATTGATCCAATTCCCATTGAAATTCATGTGTACCTATAGATGCACAAAAATAAACGATTTTAGATTGTGTTTAATTGTAAAATCAACAGAAATTCAAATTTCATGACTAGCTACAGAATCTCACGATTCTGTAACTAGTTATTATTTGCAAACAGAATCGTATTGCATCAATTTCATCATAACAGAACTAGATATGATTTATCAAACAAATCTTTTATACTAATTCAAAGAAAACAAAATCGTTTATGCTAATTTAAAACAAACAAAATTGTTAATGCTAATTCAAAACAAACAAAATCATTCTAAAATCATTGTTGAAATATCATACCTTGGATACGATTAGGTCGTGGTATTTTTGAATTAACAATGGCAGTGGCTACCTCTACATTTTTGAACATGACAGAGCCTGTGGTCTTTTGCCTCTTATCATTAGCTTGCAATCTGTCATTTTCCTTGGCTAACACAGTCACCCAGTCCTCCACGGACTTGATTTGGGATTGCAAAAGAGGGACATATGTATACTATCGTTCGAGCCATGAGTTGCATTCATTGCACTGTGGTTGATTAGGCTGAGTCATTACAGGTGAGGAATCTTTTAAATTACTAGGGGTTCCACTGTCAAACTTGATCCTGGGGAAGTTGGGGTCACCTTTAAGGCACGATGGAAGGTTGGATACATAGTCATAGGACTTGACAGAACAAAGGCCGTGTGAGTATGGGTACTCCTCGATCAGAAATCGCTCTATTTCAGAATCCAAATCTTCACTCGAAACAATTGGTTTCTGATCTGTGTTTTGTTTAGGCTTATTGTGAGCACACCTTGATACCCAGCATGCATCCTTCTTACCCTTGCTATTGACATCGATATTACCCTTGCCCTTTTTTCTTGTAGGCCTCTTAATAGGCTAAACACTGTCTTTTGAACATGAGTCAGGAAGGGTGTCAGGTAGGTCATCGTTCGGGTAGGTCGAGGGTTCAACAACAGGTAAGAGTGTAGGAGGGGGCACGACAGGCTTGACAAGGGTTTCAGTGACGACATTTTTGTCCACTTGACCAAATTCAGGACTGGCAAAGCCATTCCTCAACAAGAAAGATTCCCAACAATCTCCACTCAACCTCAAATGATGGACTATAACAATTATAATTAGACAGTGGTGGAAGAGGCTGGAGTCGGCCTTCTCCCTCTTAAATCATTTAGCCATTTTATACAAGCTGCAAAGGAGGAAATGTGGCATATTCAAAGGAAAATCTATGAAACTCATAAGTAGCCATAGGTGGTATAGGAACACTAAACCATATCTACCTTCGCATGTAACGAATTTCTTAATAATGGCCAACATAATCGCATAACCAAAACTTGATCTGAATCTTTAAATCAACAATAGGATTCGTATGATTTGAAAGAAACCACTAAATTGAACATTGCATCAAGGATTTAATCACAAAGTTAATGCGTTCTATGAAACCATTGCGCTAAGGATTTAATCAAAGACACCAAAAATCATTGCATCACGAACTTATAAATTGAAACCATATTAACAAAAATGCAAAGTGAATAAAGGTTTGGTGTTTTGACAAATGTATGACCTTTAGTGAGTTAGAGGTGAAAAAATTTATGACCACATGAACAAAAGGATTCATAACAATCCAAAGATGATTTTAATGCCATCAACATGACTTCCAAATCAAGGTTTTCACGCTTGCAGTCGTGAAAATGAAAACGAAAGGCAGGTGTGTGAAAGC
>JASDQU010585446.1:24173-34922 GCA_032191745.1 Picea mariana
AGGAGGAGATATTCAGTCGAATCAAGGGAGAACTTCAAGAAGTGCAGCAAGCACTCCAGTCCATTCAAGAAGTTTCTACTGTGCCATTGACAATTGGAATAGAAGAAACAGGCGATGAGCCCACCCAATTACACCAGATTATCGATAAAGTCAAAGCTCGCCTTCGACGAGCTCAAGAAGACACAGCGCAAGCCACCCAGTCTTTGACACAAGTACAGAGTGCACTTGTAGAACAACAGAGTAAGGCAGAACGAGAAAAGATTTCCCTACAAGCGAAGTGGAATGAGGAAAAAGAACAGTTACAGCAGAGTAAGGACTAGTTGCTAGCAGAGCAACCTGAAGTACAGGAAAGGGTTCACAAAGCACTTCGCTCTATGATGGTCATAGAAGTGAATATTGAATAATGTATCCCACAGCAGGTGGCACAACTTGAATAAGTAATTCAGCAACTTCAGCGGCGCATCGTATATCTGGAACTTCGTACCGTGCCTGAGACTCCACAAGAAATAAGAGATCTAAGGGAGGCAATTTCCTGTAGCACAGTTGGCCGATTAAAAACCTTTTCCTTGGAATGAAAGCAGTTGAGCGCTAGAAGCTCCCAGACCTATGAGAACCTCACAAAGAATCCAGAGTTGCAGGCATTGGAGGCACAGCTCCATGAAGCAAAGCAGCACATAGATATGCTACAGGCGTAGTTGAAGGCCTTTACCCCATTCGAAAGAATGAAGAGGTTTGCAGAACAACGCACTACCCAACAACAGGTACACACGCTGCAAAGTAAAGTGATGGAAGTCTCCCAACGACTTCAACCAATCCAAGAAAAGGCATGCCAACTGTTCACTGAAGTTGAAAGCTAGGGAACCGAGCTTGAACAGGTTGTCATCACCACAAAACAACGCCTGGAAGGGCCAATAAACGACACAGTGATCCAGGAGTTCACTGAGCAAGAGGTTGTCGCACTACAGCAGGTCGAAGTAGCTTGAGCCAAGCTTGAGGCATTCGAGGTGGAATTTATCAGACCAGAGTGACTTGGGATGAGTCACAGGTGAGTGTTGGGGGCCTGTTGGCCCTTGACCAAGTTTTGAGGAACACTTGGTCATATTTGACCATTTTTGGACTTCGAAAGCCTATCAAAGATGGAGCGCCAGGCAAAGCAGAGATCAAGGGATCTCGATCCACTTTTGGGCCCTTTTAGGGTTTTGGGTTAATGTAATGGGAAAGGGATGTCGGCCTGTGGGTTTACCCACTCTTAGGCCCACTTTTGTAATGTATAAATAGAAGGATAGGAAATGTAAGAAGTAGATGTGAAGTAGATGTGATTTCTTAGTGCATCTATGTGATGTTGAATAAGTGCTCCATGCGAACTGTCTAAGGCTTGCAAGGCTAAGTGCAAGTTACTGTGAGGTTGTTATAGGAAGATAAGTGATGTAACACAAGGAAGAAGGATCTAGCAAGTTGCGCATATCTTCTGTCCTATGCAAAGAAGGATTTTGGAGGCTTTGTGCTTGTAACAGATTGAAGACGATAATAAAGAAGAAGATCTTGTGGATGTAGCCCCAGGGTGGGGGGTGAACCACATAAATCTGTGTGTTATGCTCTGTGCTTTGATTCAATGTGTTTTTTCTTATACTATGTGCTTTGATATATCCACTTATGTTGCTTCTTAGATATATATGATTTTTAGATCTGATGTGTATGAGGATGCTTAGTGTTGATCTACTGGATTTGTTCTGGGTTACTATGGTTAAGTGATGAAACACTGTAGATCTGAGTGTACACCGCGATGCTCTGTGCTATCTTCGAAGTATAATAAGGGTTAAATATTGACGAATGATCGATGCTAAGTGTTATGTAAATGATATAATCACATATCTATGTCCCAGCTAAGGTTGCAGACACCTGATTCTTTCAACCACCCCTGCCTCTACCTCAGGTGAGACTTCATCTGCTTTGCAGGTGTTGCCGAAAGGGTCGGTAGTTAGGGCTTTGTTGGTGCGCTCTTGAGCGTTGAACCCTGGGTCTTCCCCTATGCCTACAAATATGATACTTTTTAATGTATATTATATCTCGTATCTCTTTAATTAAGGGAGAGTAACGAAATGTTTTTTTCTCAAATAAAAAATATATTTATGTAATAAAAGCTTTAGACTCAAATTTTGTTGATGGGACCTTTCCATTAGAATTTTCTTCTCATATCGAAATGATAGAAAAAGAAGTAGTAAAATCTTCAAGCTTAAGAGGTTGAGGAGATACATGAGATACTTGCTTATGCAAGTCACATATGGCTTCAATAACAAGATCTAACCTTTCAGATATCAACTTACTTTGATTAAGTTTTTTTGTCGTACTTCATTCAATTTTTACCATCTTTGTCATATCAACATGGATGCTTAATATGTGCTCCTTTGTAATCTTAGCATCTCTTTCCATATCATCTAAGTTATGGCTTAAACAAGTAGTATGATAATTGTTGAAATTTTGTAGTTTGAATTTTGTATTGGACTTTTGGTCTTTGACTTTCTTTAATGGATGAATTCAAAATATGATACTAGATTCCCTTCTTTTAATTCAAGAGTGAAATTGGATCAGGGAAGTACTCCTTAATGGGCTTAGTCTTTATAGAAGTTGGATCAGGGGGATCAAGTAATTAAGGTTTGGATTTGGACTTAGAAGAAGATCTGCAAGTCACTTCCTTAAATTTCTAGATATATATTTTTGAGAAAAGTGGCTTGCCTAATTTCTTCACAGACTCATAATAAACATATTTTTCATGTGTTCCATCATGATGTTTATTTTTTGTAGATTGAGTTCTCTTTAACTTAATGATAGGTCTAGTTTGTGTATTTTGCAGTGCTCATTTCTAAGGGGTAATGGGCATTTTATATTTATGACTTATGGGAGTGTGTTCCTATCTCTAGTCAGTTGGAATAGTTAACTTGGTAAAATCAATGATAATATGGGTTTTATTACCTAAACCAACCACCATGTTTTCCTCGGTAATGTGATCAACAAGATTTCGGTGCAAAGGAGGCATTGTGATCATAACAAAGCAAAAGACAATAGTAGTTTGTAGTTGAGTGGGTTGACTCTAAGGAGCCGTATCAAAACGAAATAATTGTATATAGGCTTGTAATAGTTCAAAAATATAGGGATAAGTAAGCAATATTGCAAATACTAGTAAACTGAATACCGAATTGCACCATTATGAAGAGGCGCAGAAAATCCACCAATTAATGCATCAAAGAAATTAGAATGGTGAGTCTATTATACAGTAAAGACTATTGCAATTTAATCTTGGGTGGACTAATGGATTGATACGAAATTGTATGAGGCCAATATGGAAAAACTTGAAACCTTCGCTTAGCCCCCATTCTACATATTCTTTTTTTATCAAAGGAGTTTGATAAACATATTTATTCAAACTTAAAGTGATCCAAGTAGAAGTATAGAAAACATGGGTAGATGTTCTAAAGTGGAATAAAGGCATATCAAAAACCTTGCTAGCAGGAATATGAGGTAACTACCATTTTTGGTTAGGATAAAACTCTTGAACAATTACAACTTCATCATAGAGTTCTTGGTCAACAAAATAAGATTTTTCCCTATGAAAGATTTGGATGTTCTAGAATATTTTATAACAATCCAATTAGAGATATCAAAACTTGAACCAAAGGGATGTGTGTGACAAACCATATCTACTTTATTATAAATTACTTCAATTTTACAAAATCAAGTAAGGTTACAACAAGAGTTAAGAAAACAAGTACCTAGTAGCAAGTGACTACAAACAAAAATGCCAAACACACCTCATCTAGTCTTCACATGGTAATATTGGTCCTCAAGTGTTACTACATGCCTTTAATCACATCTCTGACTATTGAAAACCATGTCTATCTCTAATAGCAACTTTGCAAAATGGATCAATTATGATCACAATAAACTGTAGATATCTAGTTTTTTTTTTGTTTTTTTTGTTTTGTTTTTTCTTTCACAGTATTAACATATTCATTAATGGACTTTGGGGTGGGAGGGACTAAATGTTAGACTAAATCTATAAAAAAATTTCCAAACTCTTCTAATTCATTAGGTTAATCCAAGGATTTCATGTAGGAGGATTGTTAAATGGTTAGGACTGGCCCATGAGAAACAATGGATTCAAGAAATAATTTCATCCAACTCAACTTCAAGGGGAGGGGGCTCATCAATTGAAAATAGGTCCATAATATTATTATCATTTGAGGTTCTAGGACTAGACAGGGTTTTATTTATGATTTCAAAAGTAGATGAAGCTAGTAACTTAATAAGTCCTTGATATAGGGAGATCATTTCAGTCAATAGGTAAACTAGTGGTAGAAGAAATTATCACCTCAATGGAAATTCCTCGTTAACTTGTTTCAAATTTTTGGCTTTAGGTTGCTTAGTGTTGCATTTATACTTTCTCTTATTAACTTCATCATATTCTACCACTTATTCACCTTCTTACTTTGGTCTTCCTAGGATTCATGAGGTTGAGAATCTTTGTCTTTGTCTCCAATCCCTCTAGGGGTATAACCTCCATATACATCCAGTGTAGTTTTACCTTTGAATTCAAAATTTTGAGTGATAGGATTGGAGGATTTTTCACTTTCATCATTGTTCTTTTCTTCATCAAAGCCTCCCTTTTCCTCTTTATGATTTTCCAACATCAATTGTATCCTCAACTTCAGCAGCAATCTCCTTAACAACATTAGGCCATTTGATTTGTTCCTCTTGAATAGTTCCAACTTCCTTAAAGATATATTATAGGTTGCATATCTCTTTAATCAATTAAAGGAAAGAAATTGCATCACCTAGAGCTAATCCTTTAGGTCTTTACTTGATTTGGATTGGCTCAAAAATGTCATCTTCATTTTTTCCTATTTTTACATGTCCCTTAAATCTAGCATCCATGGTGATATCATAGCCTTGTCCATAGATGTCCTTTTTTAATTTGAAGGTGAGGCAATAGTATTAGTAGGAACACGGGTAACATGGTGTCTTTTGGTAAACATTTCCTAATGAATCACCATATATTTTGTTGAACTCTTCATTTGTTGAAGGCTAAAATATTCTCCATTTTCCTTGTGTAAATAATTTCTCATAAGCCACCAACATTCCATATTGTGTTGTTAACAACCTAAATTCATTAGATGGGTAGATTTTTCTATAGGAACATCAACCAATTCAATGTTCAAGTCGAATAATAAATCATCCCTTTATTTGTAGAAATTGAAATACTAAGGGGCTTCTAACCAAAACTTCTTAATTGGCACGATCTATTCAATGGATTTTCCTAACTACTACACTAGCCCTTCTATAATTTGTTGAGTTTCATGTCAACTATGTTTATTTCTTAATTCATTTGTATCTAGATTTTTTTCATGGAGATAAGCTTTCAACCCAAAATATGCCCTTTTTCTAAGATGATAGGGCGATGATCATATCTCCATGGTCATCTTCCTCAAATCCATAAGATCCCATAATCTTTTTGACATGGTCTATTGCCTTCATCTGATTAAGTAAATAAAATCCAAATTAGAAGGGCAGTGATAAATAAATTTTTCGATGCTTGGGACAAAAGTGCAATTCATCTACATTGATTTTTTTTCTAACATATTATAATGAAAATATCTTTGGGGATAGCAAGAGAGACAATCTATAGGGTTTGACTTATGCTCCATAATTTTTTATTCTTTGGAAAAAAACCAATCACCCACATCAATTTCTCATCTAATTGTAGGATCTTCATATATTCTACAAGCATCTAAGTAGGATGTTTACCTCTCCTCAAGTAGAAACCAAGTACATGAATTTATCAATATAATCTTTGAAGCCTGGATTTTGAGGATGTAACCTTACTAATGGAGTCCATTCTATCATAGGATTGATCTCACCCATCTCATTTACCTTGTTCAATCTCAAGTGTTCAAAATTCTCAACTTGTTGAAACATGACCAGATACACCAAGTAGGCTTGGTATCTAAACATTTGGTTTTTAGCAAAGACAAAGAACTGCACATGCATGGAATTAGCAATGAATTCAACATATTTTGAATAGGAAATAAAGTTCTTTAGGATTTGGATGGATTCATTCACATCATACAAGTATCAACAACTTTATCATCATCCCTTCCTAAAATAATAAACAACATGGAAATGATCTCTATATACCAATTAGGCAACCAAGAAGCTTCAAAAGGAGGATTATTGCTCATGGTTTATTTTCCTTTTTCAAGGAAATGACCTATAGGTCCTTTTCAAGAATGAGGCTTCATGATATTAGACTTGTTGTCTTGGACTTTAAAATTTATAGCCACAACACCATCTAGAAAGAATAACATTTGTTCAATGGAGTTTGTTGTGACATAAGAAATGACTCTAGACCTATCAATAGTAAGAATTTATCTCCTTGTGGGATCATAATAATTTTCACAAAGCACTACAAACTGAGGAAAAGTATAGATCGAGGGAATGACTAATTTTCCCAAGCCACATGGTCCGACCTTGACATGGTGTATTCAATCTCTAAAGATACCCAAGCTTTCCCTATCTAATCTTATATTGATTTTATTTGAAAGAAACAATGTATTCATAAAAATTATACAAAGAGTATACAAAGTCTTTCAACTCTGCAACAACTAAAGGTGACGGACTAGGAACTAGTTTAAATTTTTAGACAATAACTTAGAAGTAACAAAGGTGTCTTTCTTTACCCAAACCATATTTCCAAATAATTATACTAAATGTTTATACTATTCAAAGAAAATGTGAGAGTGTTAACTTACCAATTCTTGAGAGCTCCAAGTTGAATTGCAAGCAAAAACATGGTAGGATTTGAAACAACTTATTTGTTTATCCCTTTCTTCTAAGTGTAGGCTTTTATTGCAATCCCTTGGTCTTATTGGAGATAACTAACAGATGAGGCATCCACTAACTTCAATTTAATACATAACTTTGAAAGACAACCATAACTAAGGTGATCCATTGGAAGCGAAATCATGAGATCTAGTCGTTCATTTGTGTGGATTGAACAGTTCACAGTTCACGATCGAGGACACCACCGTACCGGCCTACCGAACCCCACTAGATTATCAAACAAGTTTCAAAATGGTGTTTCAGTGTCCTAAAATTCTGATGGCCTGGTGCCCATCGGTCGACACATAATCAGAAGTAATCAACAGTGCAGAGTTGGAATGGGTGGCTTGACAAGCCTGATATCCTGATCACCGATATCACAACCATATCGACCTATCGGCCCCTCAACGCTCTGTTATGTAATTTCAAGGAGGTGAGACTTGTCCCAAGGTAAAGTCATTTTGAGGCTTAAATAGAACCTCTCAACGAGAAGGAAATTCCTCCCAAAATTCTTAAGGAGGTGACACATGTCCCAAGGTAAAAACATTTGAAGGTTTCAAAGAGACCTAAGACATGGATGGAAATGATTCCTAAAATTATAAAGGGTGTAACATATGTCCTTCTCATGATGACATTTAGGGGTGTGAAGATAAGACTTCTTGATAATGTTGCCCCAAGGTGACAACATATTACATTCTACAAAACAACATCTTGTTTAGGTGTTCTTTCAAACAATTTTTGGGCAATATTAACATTCCAAAATTTGGCATACATTTCTACAAGCCTAGTGCCCACAACAACATTAGATTCAAATCCACTTGTTATTGCATAACCATGAATAGATATTCAATGTAAGTGTGTGAGTGTAATTGTGAATGACTCCTTGAGGGGTATTTATACTTTTCCTAGGTAACCTCCTCCCTTAAAATTAGGGCTTCTATATATTTCTTGTTGCAACCACTTTACCCTTTCATTCATTGACCTGTAACCAACTAGGGCTTCGTGACCATCATTTGGGGCTTCCAACTTTACAAGGCCATATCTCCCTAACTGTGAGGAACAACATGGTGTTCCACATATCACCGGAAATGACATGATGTGTACTATCTATCTATGATAGTCTTACCTATAGTTACATTGTCCTTCATGACCAAAATACTCAATCAACTTTTGGTCCCATAACCACACCTCTAGGGCTACATGTAGACTACATCAAATGCACCCAAATAACTCACCATCAATCTCGATCATAGAAATATCAATCATATGTCATGCATATTTGGACCTCTCCAAGGGTTGACATCAATGACAACCAATTGTCCAACAACATTAACCTCGTATGGAAACATGGGGATATGTGTGGCCTACTCCACTTTAGTTTGTAGCATGTATAGTTGTTGGAATATTGAGATGGGGGTTTGTAAATCAGTATGAGAACTTTTACCACTTTTAACCACAATATATAAACTTCAAATTAATCAACAATATATCATCAATATATCATTATTATATCATGATCATATAAACATAAGCAACACAACATCACATCAAGTACATAGTACATCAAAATTTACGTGGAAACCCAAATGGGAGAAAACCATGGAATGATTTCTTATATATCATAAGAATACATTCATTGGACACACTAACTTCCCAATTCTATAGCACCAACTAGAAGGAGGCACCAACCCCATGATTTATAGGCACCAACCTAAATGAAGCTACTACTCCCTAAATTCTCTATCTCCAACCAGAAGGAGGCTATGAAGGAAGCTCCAACTCCCTGTGTTCTCCAACACCAACCAAAATAAGACCAAAACCCCCTTTCCTTTCCTTGTCTCACCACCCAAAAATATAAGTGTATACCAACGGTCACTACCACAATCACTGCCACTGTCATTGTCACCATCACTGCCACTGTCACTGTGAACCTGTCATATAAACATGTCACTGACCAACCTGTCCAACCTGTCACTGTCATTGTCACTAATACTCAACCAGATCCTCTCACATGGATCATATACCAAGGACACCTCTCAACTAGATGTCCAACATCACCAACACATGCCTCCACTAATCATGTACCAATATCACCATCATACCATCACATGATATGTGTCTCAACCATGTACCAAAGCATGTACAAAATCATCAACCTATACCATACCAAGCATCACCCATGTACTACAACTGGTACCTCAAAAAGTGCATTAACCATGCACCAACACTTGTACCAAACTGTGCATCAACAATGCACCACAACTTGTACCTACCTATGCATCAACCATGAACCTCAACTTTTACCATATGCCTCAACCATTAATCATGTATACCAAGTACCAATCATGTACCATACCATTTATCAACCATGTATCAACCATGTACATCAACACATGTACCAACAATGTATCTCAACCATATATCATATCACTCAATCATGTCATACACCATATACCACAGAATATATCAAGCAATTACTATCAATGGTGTACCTCAACCAAGTACCAACATCACAAAAATAAGTACCTCATACATGTGTTTCCATATACCAAGTGTAATCCTCAACAATGTATCAATATCAATGAAAACCATACACCATGTTCCAATGCTTCAAGAGTATACTAAGAATAATCCCCAAGCATGTAGCATCATCACCATGTAACCAAACCAGATACCAAGATACCAATATAACCAAGATGTACTACTAGTCAATGTACCATACCAATATCACCAAGATGTATCATGCATCAACAATAAATGCCTCTCAAGCATGTACCATACCATCACCAAGCATAAGATACAATCACATAAGCATACTTGTAACCTGTAGCTAACATGTTGTACTAGATATCAAACAAACATACCATTCTTAGTTTCAGCAACCAGGTACTAGCATCCTTCTCCACTTTTGTCTTGTCCTCGCGAGACAAAGACTACTTCTTGTGTGGGTCCTCACATGACAACTTATAGGCAACCTCCAGGGATGCCTCATGGGACACTAACTATTTGACCCACAGGGGTGACCCAAATTAGGGTTTCCTTAGGTTTTCTCTCTCTTCTCTGTAATTTCGAGACTTTCTCTCTTCCTTTCCTTCGCTACCTCAGAAAATGTCATCGTAAACCTTGCCCAAATATCACTAGTTCACAAGATAGATATTCAATAGAAAGTGTGTGAATGTACTTGTGAATGACTCATTGATGTATATTTATATTTTCACTAGGTAACCTCTTCCCTTAAATTTAGGGCTTCTATAGATTTCTTGTTACAACCACTTTATCCTTTCATTCATTGACTTGTAACCAACTAGGGCTTCTTGACCATTCTTCAAGGCTTCTAACTTCACAAGGCCATATATCCCTAACCATGAGGACCCACATGGTGTACCACATATCACCAGAAATGGCACAATGAGTATTATCCATCTATAAGTGTATTTCTTACATTTACATTGTCCTTCATGTCCATATTTCTTAAATAAATTTAAGTACCAAAACCACATTGTCAGAGCTTCATGTAGACTTCATCAAATGCACCCATCACATATGCTACTAACTCACCATCAATCTCAACCACATCTCTAGGTATTCCAGACTTCTCCGAGGGTTGACATCAATATCTAAGGGTTGACATCAATCTCCAAGGGTTGACATCAATCTCCAAGAGTTGACATCAATGAAAACCAACTGTCCAAACCAATTGTCCAACAATATCCCCCTTTGGAATTGATGGCAACACCAGCATTGATGGCAACACTAATGGAAACATTTATGCTCCAATAATCATGCTCCCCTTGTGACCATTGCTCCTCATCAATGTTTCTCACTCTCCCCCTTTTACATCAATGGAAAAGGGTCTCTCTCCTCGGGGATTCTCCC
>JASDQU010585446.1:43588-54523 GCA_032191745.1 Picea mariana
GCCCCTATGTCCAACATAGCTACAATCGAGCCCTGTATAGCTCAATCAGCCATAGCCCCTTTCAGGTGGGGTTGGGATTCCAACCATTGGGTCCCATAGATGTTGCACTTCCCCTAGCAGTCACCTCGACCGACTCATCTCCTGCTCCAAATGAAGCTGACAAAGCCACCTGGTTCATTGAGAATATCCAGCACATCCACCAATAGGTTCAAGATATCCTATAGAAGTCCAATGACAAGTATAAACAGCGCCATGATCAACATCGAGTGCCACATAAGTTTTAGGTGGGCGACAAAGTTTTGTTGCACTTGCAGAAAGAACGCCTTACAGGACCCCATTGGAAGCTTTGCTCACTCCATTATGGGCCATACACTATCACCAAGGCCATGGGGGACAATGATTTTGAGCTCAACATTCCTACCTTCCTTGTCCTGCACCCAATGTTCAACGTGGATCTCCTTCTCCCTTATTTCCCACCATTATTGGACACCTCAAAAGTAGCAGAACAACTGACACCAACATAGATCAACCCTGACTGCATACAACAGGCATCCAATGATCAGATTTTGGACACACAGATCAAGGGCACTTGACAATAAAGGATCAAGCTTTATCGAGTCATCAAAGCAGGGTAGCTCCTGCACCAAGGCAAGTGGCTCACCTGGGGCCAAATTCAGCAGAAATTTCCTCATCTAATGGGGGACCTCAATGCAATGAATACCATTGCTTCCTAAGGAGGGAGGATTGATCCAGATGAATATCGGTGGCCACCCACCTTTTCCAACTGGCTCAAAACAGTTTTCTGACAATTTTGGCAATTTACTATTTTTAGTAGTTTTAACTTCCAGGGCAATTTTGAGGGCCTAAATGAAGGTTTTTCCAGATCGAGTTCCTCAATGATTTCCAAAGGCATGATTGAGCCCCCAAAATGAATCTCTTTGATGATACCTTTCCAACAGGCTATCACACGCCTAAAATGGAGATCATATGCAAAAGTTACAACCTCAGGAAGTTGATGTACTAACTTACCCAAACGGGGCCCACATGAATTTTGGCGCTTCATCTCCTAGGGTTAGGTTTTTGAATGTCTAGGGTTTTGGGCATTCTTTTTTTATTGTAAAAAGGCCTTCAAAGCCTCATTGTAATCTTCTTCTTGCGAATGCACACAGCCGTCACATCTCTTCTCAGAGATAAGCCGCCACCATTCCAGCAAGCTTGTTTCCGCTGCATTTTACAGTTTCAACTTATTTCATTATTGAATAGAAAACCAGTTTTACTGTATCTCTATTATTTTGTGTAAAGAACCTGTTAATAATTTGTATTCATTTCGTTCTACTCATAAAATATGGGTCATATTCATTGGAAGTATCCAAGCCGAGTGACTTAGAAAAATACCCGCTCTGATGCGGAGTAATCTTCCTCTTCATCTGTAGACTCATCATCTCTTTGAACTTTGACTTCTTTATTTCTATCGGTGGATTGATCTTGCACTACAATTCCTGAAAGTACAATCTCTTGGGCCTATTATTTATTCACCTACTCTTCTTTTCTTTCTTGCACTACTATATATCCTACAATCTTTGGGACCTGTTCTTCTAGTTTTTTGTTTCTTCTCCAAACCTTTTTGTGTTTGACATCTTCCTTTTTCCTTGTATATTTTTCTTCATCTCGTACTATTTCCAATCCTGAGAGTATGCCTTATGGGTGTCCTTCATTCATCCAATCTTCCTTTACCCGTTCTTGTTTTCTTTTCCAAACCTTCTTATATATAATATCAGTGTTATTTCATAAGGAAGTATCCATCATTCTTCTACAATCACGAGCTATGTGACCATAGTTGTGGAATTTGTAACATTCAATGTTATGTGGGGCCACATAAGCATTTATTGCTTGAACATTTCTTCCATAATCCCTCCAATATGCAACTTTATGTCCAAAGTTAGTACAATAAAAACAATGACCATAAAAGAAATTTGCATACCTAGGAGTGAATGGTCTTCTTTGTGGTGTAGTCCTTATGAATTCATGCCTTGGCTCATCATGATCATGATTGAAACTTCTTTGTGGATTGAATGTGAAGGGTCTTCTGGAAGATGTATCTCTATCATTTTTCTTTGATTCTAGTTGACCATGATTCCTTCCTTTGAGTACTTTTGCATAACTCTTACTATTTTCCTCATTCTCCTTTTCTGGCAACCTAGAGTGCTTCTCTTCAATATTTTCTACTGATGATGTGGGTGTTTTTGTCTCTTCATCATTCTTTCTCTTAATGTCAAAACTTCTTCTTCAAGCTTCTCAACCTCTTTTTCTTTCTTCGACATCTGAATCTTCATGACTTCTTTTGTTCACGTTTCTTGTTCAAGTTGGATCTTCAAGGAGATGATTTCATTTTCAAGTCTTATTTTTTCTTGACCAAATCCTGCTTGAAGTTGATTTAATTCTTTGGTTTTTTCCTTAAGATGATCTGTAAAAATATTTTATATTTTCTTTGTTTCCTTTCATTCGGCTTCCAAAAACTGCTTCTCTTCCATTGCTTCCTTTCTTAGTGCTATTATTTCGGCTTCCAAACATTGATTTTCTTCCATCTTATTTTTGTATGTTTCTTCAATATTTATGGCTTCTTCTAGTTGATCTTTAAGTTTCACGATGACCTGTTGGGATTCTTTGGAACTTTCTTGAGAATTATTCTTGACTAATTTTTTCTCAAGTGTCTGGTTCTTCTTCCTTTCTTTTGTCAATTCCTTTAAAGCACTAATTAATTATGCTTCAAGTTCTACTATGCCTTCTTCACAATATTCTTCTTTTGAATCTGTCTAACATGATGAGCATCTTTCTTCTTGTTTTTTGCTTGCATCTTCTTTAGCATTGTCTAGCTTTGTGATGGGGGATTCCTTGGAGTAGAKATTATGTAGCTTTTCCCCAAGTTCTTTAGCTGATGAACATTTTCCAATCTTGACTTTTACCAAATCAGGTAAYYGTCCATGATGAATTCCATTGCAATTGTGTTGTTCATTTTCAATTATTTCTTAGTTGCAGTCTTTGGCTTCTTTGAACCTCTGTATCTTGTAACAACTGAGTACCAAACATCATACCCTTGTGCCTGTAAAAAAAAAATCATTATTTTTCTCCACATCTCATACTTCAGACGATTCTAACCATCAAATTGTGGTATACCATTTCTATACAAATTGTTTCTCTCCATGATATTCCTTCCAGTGGTTAAGATATTTTCTTGAAGGACCTGCTCTGATACCAATTGTTGGAGTACTGAGAGTGGGGGATGAATAAGTATGATCACTTTCACCACGTTTAACCACAATATATAAAATTCAATTTAACCAATAGTATATCATCAGTATATCATGAGCATATAAGCATACGCAGCACAACATCACATCAAGTACATAGTACATCATAATTTACGTGGAAACTCAAATGGGAGAAAACCACATAATGCTTTCTTATATATCAAAAGAATACATTTATTGGAAGCACCAACTTCCCAATTATCCAGCACCAACTGGAAGGAGGCACCAACACCCTGATTTACAAGCACCAACCTGAAAAAAGCTACTACTCCCTGAATTATTTTTCTCCAACCAAAAGGAGGCTACAACCCCCCAATTCTCAGGCTCTAACCTAAAAGAATATCCAAATCCCTGTGTTCTTCAGCACCAACTAGAAGGAGGCTACAACCCCATTTCCTTGCCTCGTCCTACTGCCCTGAAATATAAGTGTAGACCAATTGTCACTACCACAATCATTGTCACTATCACTATAATTGTCATTGCCACTTTCACTTCCATTGTCACTGTCAACATGTCACATCAACCTGTCACTGACCGACCTGTCCAACATGTCATTGTCACTGATACTCAACCAGATCCTTTCACATGAATCATATACCAAGGAAACCTCTCAAATAGATGTTCAACATCACCAACACATGCATCTACCAAGCATGTACCAATATCACCAACATACTATCACAAGATATGTGTCTCAACCATGTACCAAATCATGTACCAAATCATCAACCTGTACCATACCAAGAATCACCCAAGTACTACAACCTCTACCTCAACAAGTGTATCAACCATGCACCAACACTGATACCAAACTGTGCATCAACAATGCACCACAACCTGTACCAACCTATGCATCAACCATGCACCTCAACCTTTACCATATGCCTCAACCATCAACCATGTATACCAAGTACCAATATTGTACCATACCATGTATCAACAATGTACATCAACACTTGTACCATACCATATACTAACAAGGTATCTCAACCATATACCATATCACTTAATCATGCCATACACCATATACCATAAGATATGTCAAGAAAGTACTATCAATGGTGTATCTTAACCAAGTACCAACATCACAAAAGGGAGTATCTCATACATGTACTACCATATACCAAGTGTAATCCTCAACAATGTATCAATATCAATGGTAAMCAGACACCATGTGCCAATGCTTCAAGAGTATACTAAGAATAAKCCTCAAGCATGTAGCATCATCACCATGTAACCAAACCAAATACCAAGATACCAATATAACCAAGATGTATTACTATTCAATGTACCATACCAATATCACCAAGATGTACCATGCATCAACAAGACATGTCTCTCAAGCATGTACCATACCATCACCAAGCATAATWTACAATCACATAACCATACTTGTAACTTGTAGTTGACTTGTTGTACTAGATATCAAACAARCATAACATTCTTAGCTTCAACAACCAGGTACTAGCATCCTTATCCACTTTTGTCTTGTCCTTGCAAGACAAAGACTACCTGTCACATGGGTCCTCATGTGACAACCTCTAGGAAACCTGCAGGGATGCTTCGTGGGACACTAATTGTCTAACCCACGGGGATGAACCAAATTAGGGTGTCCTCAGGTTTTCCTACTCTTCTCTGTAATGTCCATACTTTCTCTCTTCCTTTCCTTTGCTACCTTAGAAAATGTCGTTGCAAACCTTGCCAAAAGATCATTGGTTCACAAGATAGATATTCAATAGAAAGTGTGTGAATGTACTTGTGAATGACTCCTTGAGGTGTATTTATACTTTTTCTAGGTAACTTGTTCCCTTAAACTTAGGGCTTCTAGAGATTTCTTGTTACAACCACTTTACCATTTCATTCATTAACTTGTAACCAACTAGGGATTCTTGACCATTCTCAGAGCTTCCAACTTCACAAGGCCATATCTCGCTAATTGTGAGGAACCACGCAGCATACCACATATCATCAGAAATGAAAAAAATGAGTACTATCCATTTATGAGTGTCTTGCCTACATTTACACTATCTTTCATGTACATATTATTCAATCAACTTCATGTACCAAAACCACATTGTCGTGGCTTCATGTAGACTTCATCAAATGCACCCATCACATTTGTTGCCAACTCACCATCAATCTCAACCACATCTCTATGGATTTCAGACTTCTCTAAGGGTTGACATCAATCTCCAAGGGTTGACATAAATCTCTAAGGGTTTACATCAATGACAACCAATTGTCCAACAATAGCATTATAGTGGAAGGTGCGAAGGATTTGACAATCCGTTCCTCAAATGCTCCACACTCAATGGAAATTAACCTAGTATAGAGAAGTCTATGGATGGTATAGACTCTAGATGTGCAAATTAATTCATGGGGATTTGATGATTTATGGAGAGGAATCTTCAATGTTGGCTTTCATTCCCACTGTAGGTCTCCTCCGAAGGATTACTTCGACTTGTCTGTGAATGAAACTGAGAGTAGAGTGATTCTTGAGGGACAAAGTGTTCATTGTGTTGTGAGGTTTATTTACTATGGAAACATGACAAGGGGTGGCCCAATTCCTAGGGGGTGAAGACAAAGAGGACGACATCCAACCATGAGCACTCAACAAGGTGTAGAGGAATTTGAGGGTGTATTTTGGTCATAAACACCATAGGAAATTCAGGAAAAAATGGATTTAGCTGAAGTAGAGGCTCACCCGGATAGATGTTTTGTCCTTGATGATGAATTTGATGCAGTAGTTGGCTCCTTGGTTCTAGAAACAAGATCCTCCAGAACTAGGGAAACCAAATACCACAAAACTGTAGACCTATATTGGCAAATCAAAACCATAATGAGCAAGGTTCTGGTGGGGAGGAATGAAGATTATAAAAAAAAAATCTCTAGTTAGATGACATGCAATTGTAGATTTAAGATGTAGACTATAAATTTGTCATGGTGGCTTAGCGATTGGCAGGTCTGAACTTCACTAAGAAGCAAGATGCCTCTCAACAGGTTATAGATGATGTCCTAGTCACCCCTCATGTATAATAATTTGAATTCTCTAGTCTATTGTTTTTTTGTTCTTTTATTTTCTATGCCAGTCCTTTCATGCCTCTTTTATGCATAGAAGTCATATCATAGGAAATATGGCATTTTTCTTTAGTTACTTTGGACATTGTTTATAATTTACCTCTGCAACAAAGACTATAAATCTTAYGACATTACTCTTCTATTGTTGGTTTGGTTTCCCCAATGGCAAGCTAGCAACACAACATATGTATGGTTTCTCTTTGTTAATATAAATCTYTTATAGATATCTTACAAAAAAAACATATGAGTCAATGGAAAACCATGGTACATATTCTCTTGAATTCTATATTTATTATGGGTAATGATTAAGGTCTTAATTAGGCCTCAATTGATTACAAAAAGGATGAGTATAATGTAAATATAATTTAGGAACAATTTCCATGATTCTTACCATCATTTGATAGTATTTTAGCATCTCATAGTTTACTTCTAAAGAAAGAGAACTTGTTGATATCAAATTTGATGGAGAAGCCTTGTTTTTAGTATGAGCTAAGATGATTTTGGCTATTGTTGATGAAATTTTATGTATCCAATATGTTAAGTATTGAGTATAATTCCTTGTTGTTGCCATAATTGCACTTAGTATAAGTTGAATTATGGTATGTTTTGTGTTCATGCTTATTGTAACATTGTAGACTTATAGAAAGCCAGGTTATAAGAATGCAATGAACTCCTTACATGATCGCTAGTTTATAACATATTACATCCCATGACACAACATTTTGGTTAGGAATTCTTTTAAACAATTTGTGGGAAATATTAGCATTCCCACGTTTGGAATACATATCTATAGTAATCCCAACCATTCCACACAAAATTAGATTCAAATCCACTTCTTATTGAACAAATATGGATCTATACCAATAGTAGGGATGAACTCCGGAATCGGCCTATTTCTCTCATCTTTTTATGGCCATTCACCTCACGATAACCTTACTGTTTATCACCATTAAGCTTAAAATTCATTGAACTAATCAATTTTGTAGCCATTTTTAGTTTTATAATTAATTTGAAATTGGTTAATTCGATAGTATTTTATAATATTTTGTGTTGAAATGTCTTATTTTTCATGTATGTTTATGAATGTGTATTTGTAATAGGTCTATTGATGATTTGTTTACTTAGTATGGAGTGTACATATATTGTAGAATGGTTATTTATTCATTTCGTATTCATATAATAATCTTTCACCAACACTAATGTGCATTTGCTAAATTATAGTTCAAAAGGCAGAGTATGTTGTTTTGTCCCCTCGACTCTACATCCTATTATACAGTAACAAAATTAGTTAAATTTATAATATAGGGGGCATTCATTCAAGAATAACTAGGCTACACATATTTGACTTGTCACCTCAACCAAATCAAGAAAGGAAATGTTCATACAAATTCACCTCCCTAGTAGTACCTTAGTTCGACCAAGAAGCGAGATGGGCTCAAAAGTTCATATCTTCAACAACCCAAAGATTTAGTTGACCAGGAACTAGGTAGTGTGCCCAAGAATCCATTTCCTCGGTAACATGCCAGAATGACAGTTAAATGGTGTGATGAATTTGATGATTCTTGGGTGGGAATTATTTGGGGGGGAGTCTTGGAACTCCCTAGAATCCACCTTTAGGGATCCAAGAAATCCCTAGTATAAATGTACTCATCTACAACTTGATTCTAGTTATATTATACATTCCCCACAACCAAGGTAAGAGTGGTGAGCTACATATTATAATTATAACCTTGAAGACATTTATGTTAATGAAAAAATTTGTTACTATAGAGTTGAGTTAAAGTTCATTGCAGGGATTCATCATTTCTCTTCAAGTTAAGGCCCACTTGAAGAGGGTTTGCTAGTTAATGCACCTCTATTTATATTTTTTATGATTGCAATTATATTCCATAGTTTTGTGTCTATAATTCTCAATCAAGCATCCTACATCCTCATGGGTGGCTAAGGAATCATATTATGCTTGGTTTTAAAAATTATTTATCATTGTGTTTCATGTTAAAGTTCTTTCACTAGTGTACCAAGACCACGTGGTTGGTGGAATAAATGTTATGACATTGACCACGCTATATAATTAGTTCTATCTCTTGTAGAAATTATCTTTATTTTCTGCAACATTTAGCAATATTTCTTGTAGCATGTGTTTATTTCTTCAATGGTNCCTACATCCTCATGGGTGGCTAAGGAATCATATTATGCTTGGTTTTAAAAATTATTTATCATTTTGTTTCATGTTAAAGTTCTTTCACTAGTGTACCAAGACCACGTGGTTGGTGGAAGAAATGTTATGACATTGACCACGCTATATAATTAGTTCTATCTCTTGTAGAAATTATCTTTATTTTCTGCAACATTTAGCAATATTTCTTGTAGCATGTGTTTATTTCTTCAATGGTTCATTACTTCTGAGCATTATATTTTTATTTCTAAGTGTGAGTGGATTCTTAAGCATTGAGGTTGGAGTCAAAGGGAAATTCGTTCCTTGGATTACTTGAGTTACGAAATACCTAAACCTTTGGAAGGATAAGATAGTTATAGTAGTTAGTTGCATTTAGCAGCATTTAGTTCCACAATCGTTAAAATTAGTAATGCATTTTGATTATGTTTTGTCCTTGATGATGAATTTGATGCAGTAGTTGGCTCCTTGGTTCTGGAAACAAGATCCTCCAGAACTAGGGAAACCAAATACCAAAAAACTATAGACCTTTACTGGCAAATCAAAACCATAATGGGCAAGGTTCTGGTGGGGAGGAATGAAGATTATAAAAAAAAAAAATCTCTAGTTAGATGACATGCAATTGCAGATCAAAGATAGAGACTATATATTTTTCATGGTGGCTTAGCGATTGGCGGATCTGAACTTCACTAAGAAGCAAGATGCCTCTCAATAGGTTATAGATTATGTCCTAGTCACCCCTCATGTATAATAATTTGAATGCTCTAGTCTATTGTTTTTTTTTCCTTTTATTTTCTAGGCCAGTCCTCTCATGCCTCTTTTATGCATAGAAGTCATATCATAGGAAATATGGCATTTTGCTTTAGCTACTTTGGACATTGTTTATGATTTACCTCTGCAACAAATACTATAAAGCTTAAAACATTACTCTTCTATTGTTGGTCTAGTTTCCCCAATGGCAAGCCAGCAACACAACATATGTATGGTTTCTCTTTGTTAATATAAATCTCTTATAGATATCTTACAAAAAAAACATATGAGTCAATGGAAAACCATGGTACATATTCTCTTGAATTCTATATTTATTATGGGTAATGATTAAGGTCTTAATTAGACCTCAATTGATTACAAAAAGGACGAGTATAATGTAAATATAATTTAGGAACAATTTCCATGATTCTTACCATCATTTGATGGTATTTTAGCATCTCATAGTTTACTTCTGAAGAAAGTGAACTTGTTGATATCAAATTTGATGGAGAAACCTTGTTTTTATTATGAGCTAAGATGATTTTGGCTATTGTTGATGAAAGTTTATGTATCCAATATGTTAAGTATTGTGTATGATGCCTTGTTGTTTCCATAATTGCACTTAGTATAAGTTGAATTATGGTATGTTTTGTGTTCATGCTTATTGTAACATTGTAGACTTATAGAAAGCCAAGTTATAAGAATGCAATGAACTCCTTACATGATCACTAGTTTATAACATATTACATCCCATGACACAACATTTTGGTTAGGAATTTTTCAAACAATTTGTGGGAAATATTAGCATTCCCACGTTTGGAATACGTATCTATAGTAATCTGAACCATTCCACACAAAATTAGATTCAAATCCACTTCTTATTGAACAAATATGGCTCTATACCAATAGTAGGGATGAACTCTGGAATCGGCCTATTTCTCTCATCTTTTTATGGACATTCACCTCACGATAACCTTAATTCTTATCACCATTAAGCTTAAAATTCATTGAAATAATCAATTTTGTAGCCATTTTTAGTTTTATAATTAATTTGAAATTGGTTAATTTGATAGTATTTTATAAGATTTTGTGTTGAAATATCTAAGTTTTCATGTATGTTTATGAATGTGTGTTTGTAATAGGTCTATTGATGAGTTGTTTACTTGGTATGGAGTGTACATATATTGTAGAATGGCTATTTATTCATTTCATATTCATATAATAATCTTTCACCAACACTAATGTGCATTTTCTAAATTATAGTTCAAAAGGCAGAGTAGGTTGCTTTGTCCCCTCGACTCTACATCCTATTATACAATAACAAAATTAGTTAAAATTTATAATATAGGAGGCGTTCATTCAAGAATAATTAGGCTACACATATTTGACTCATCACCTCAACCAAATCAAGAAAGGAAATGTTCATGCAAATTCACTTCCCTAGTAGTACCTTAGTTCGACCAAGAAGCAAGATGGGCTCAAAAGTTCATATCTTCAACAACCCATAGATTTAGTTGACCATGAACTAGGTAGTGTGCCCAAGAATCCATTTCCTCGGTAACATGCCAGAATGACAGTTAAATGGTGTGATGAAGTTGATGATTCTTGGGTGGGAATTATTTGGGG
>JASDQU010585447.1:4805-18311 GCA_032191745.1 Picea mariana
GTTAAAAGGTACTTCTAACATCCTTCCTTCTCATGCATTAGGCTTAGATAGATTTGAGAGAAATTCAGTGTCCACGTTAAGCACTTTTCTGTCTAGGGTTAAGGTCAAGCCCCAGAGGTCGATCTACTTGTCCGCAGGCAGATTTTCCTACAACAGCGATCTCCAATGCCTTGGCCTGAGAAGAAATATTTTGTTGCATCAGAGGAACTTTGATGTGTGGTAACAAGGCAGCAATGAACCACTCTTTTTTCTGCTCATTTGGGATCTGAAAAGTCAATCAACCTGTTAAGGTCTTAAATCTCTGGTCGAATTCCCAGACAGGCTCAGATACCTTCTGCTTGATCTCTTTCAACTCAGTAATACATTGTGACTCTGAATTGGGTTTCTTGAACTTTGAAGTCAATGCAGTCTTGATCTCATTTAGTGGCTTAGGTTTTGAAAGTCCTTGGACAAGCTTCATGTACCGGCTTAGTGCACGATCTCGAAGGGTGGTACTAAATTGGGTTCTTTTAACAGCTTCGTCGGTGACATTTTTAATGTTCCATACAACTTCACATAGGAACTAGTGTTGATAAGGGTCTTCAGACCCATCTCCCCTAAAGATAGGGAGCCTCATCTCGTCTTCCATAGATCTCCCTAGGTTTCTTGTCTGAGTATGTGGTGGACTACTAGTGACAGTGCTCTGAACACTCTGGTGAATTGGAATGCTCTGATTACTTAATGTTGCTGAGACAATAGGGGGATTAATAGTACTTACCTCAGCAGTCTACATAGTTCCTAAAGTTTCTGGCTCATCCTGATGAGGTTCTTCAGCTTTCTCTTCCTCTACCCTAGTGAGTTTTGAATGCTCTTCGTCTATCAAGTCTACCTCTTCTCCATTGTAGAAACCTGCATCCACGTAGTTCTTCTTGAATAATTTCACAAGATGAACTTCTCTGAACGCTCTCCCACTGCGCGTATGTCCAGCCTCTGTGTCGTTGTCGTTGTCTGAATTATTGAACATTAGATTTTTCCAAATACGATCAATCTATTGTACCTTCAAGATGTTCTTCTCATGTAACAACATCTTGATCCTTAAATTCAAAAAATGTAAAAATTTCCCTCTCGGTCCCTTGAAGAAATATCTCTCGGCTTGGCTATATGAATCTAATATGTCAACAACAAACTCAATGATGTACCCTCCAATGGCGCTATCAAACCAATGATCTACTGCTCATGACACAACGCTTTCAACTCTCTTGACCTTCTTGATCATAATCGATGTCCAAACTACAGGAGGTCTATATCTGATCTCAAACTGGGTATTTTCTAACCTATCTAACCACTCATATAGCTCCTGATGGATTCCTCAAAAGAAAATCTCGTGTATATTAGTAAAGATATATCTCTCCAACCAATCCTCTGTACTAAGATTAGGGTTATTGTTTTGGGCTTCAACGAAGTCCTTCTCTTGATCCTCTATCCACCTCTGAATCTTTATCTTTGATGGGAACTACCTTGACATTCCCTCAAGAATATTCATGTCCCGACAACAGAACCATTTGTTGGCATAGGGGCAGACCTAGGGTTCAACTTCAAGAGCGCACCAACAAGCCCTAGCTACTGGCCCTTTCGACAACACCTGCGAGGCAGATGCAGTCTCACCCGAAGCAACTATGTGGGGGTTGAAGGATAGAGATGTCTACAACCATAAGAAATGTAAAGTGGGTTCACAGTGGTTGACACACAACAATATAGTATTCTTTATCCTCCTAGGATCAACTGCACAAGATACGTCTATCATATCTAACACAGTAAATCAATAGCAGTAAAGAAACAATAAATAACGGAACACCAATCACACATACAACACAAGATATACATGGTTCACCCTCTCTCTAGGGATACATCCATAGAATTGTGCTTTATAATGTATTGAGATGAAGCATACAGTTCTTGTCTGTGCTCTCAGCTAGCAGATCTTCTTTCTTCTCCTCTCTATCTCTCCCCTCCCTACGCACCCAGCTGCAGGGTTGATCTTCACACCTAGCTGAAGATCTTACAATACCAGAAGGCTCTCACATTCAACACTTCTCTTTCACTCAATATTCCTTACTCAATCACACAAAGACAACAATAATGATCCTAACATCAACAACGATAAAAACAAAAACAACAACCCAACCCAGGTCCTCTTGACCTTTATTTATACATTACAATAGCTCATCGACATCCTTAGGTCGAAATCTAGGTGTCAAAACCCTAGATACCAAAACCCTAGGTCAACTTGACCCATGTTTTCAGAGCTTCGCCAGCTTGTCTTTCCTTCCTTCTCATGCGCTGCTCCAAATCATCTAATGGTGGCTTCTTCCTCTTGTTGAGCTATCCATGATCCTTCTTTCTTGCTGACTTATCATCCTTGATCTCCTCGTCCAACGGCTTGCTTTATCAGAGTTTGCTCTGTCTTTTCTGTTCTTTTGCTCACTTCGACCCAGTAACAGTCACTGTGTCTTTCGCAAAGTTCACATTTTTCCTTTTCTTCCTTGTTCTTTGCTTACTTTCGTAACCAAGGGCCAACACTAGTCTGTCATCTAGTTTCCTCATGTATAAACCAAGCTTTTGGGATTGGATCTAGAGAGTGGGGAAATACCTGAATCCAGAAGTGAGAAGGTATCTTTGTTTCCTGCCACTGTGTTGTGCATTGTTCAATGTGTATTCTAGGGTCCGATTCTCCACTGAGCAACTGCGCAACTTAGATATTCATCTGCATCTCTGATTCTAGTTGCTCCCTATTCCAAAACCTGTACTTGATAGCTTGCTTCACCTCGTCCCAAGTTCTGAGTACGGATTTATGAGTGGCCCACCATCTAGTGGGGGTGTTCTGAAAGGCTACATCTAGTACCGATATTCTTTGATCTTCTCTCCCATTCTCTTCCATATTCTACAAAAAATTGTCTAGATATGAGGTACCATCATATACTAGGTGTTCTCTAACTTCGGTCCCAACCCATCTGGTCATTCTGACAGTTGTGCATCTTCTTAAGAATATTTCATGCGAACCTTGTTGCCAACTATCAAAAGCCAATTCTGAATCTTCGTCTGTTGACTGTATACTTCTCCATCTTATTGATCCATCAACAATAGGGTTTATATAATCATTTCTTGTCCTTGTTGTTACAGTGTACAATTGGTCTAGGTATTCTCCCTCCATATTATTGTCTATTGGTTCTGTGTACCTGGGTCCTACATATGGATCCAAAGGTTGAACTACCTTGATTCCCTCAACTTCAAAAGTCATGGTGTCTTTATTTAAGTCGATTACTGCATAATTATCATAGGCCTAATCAATGCCAAGTAGTGCAGGGTAGGGGTCTTTGTCTCCCATGATCTCAATGAATTCAAAGTCAACTATTGTTTTTACTCCTGGTACATCGATTTCCACATTCTCCAACCTTCCTATGGGAAATATACAATATTGGTTTTCCATTCTTATCTGAATTGGGGAATATTTCAGTCTCGATTTTCCTAAGGCTTCCCAAGTCTTCTTAGGCAGAATGTTCACATATGAACCTAGGTCCAACATGACGTCCTTAATTTCAAAGTCATCTAACTGGGATACCGGTCGAAATTCTTTTCTGGTTCACACTTTTCTTTGCTGCACTCTCTGAGTACTCTTCTCAGGAAGATTATCCCTTATCCTTTCTTCTGAGGGTTCCTCATTCCCTAAGACTAGGTACAACATATTGAGAAACTTTTTTGTTAGTTGGTCATTCCCATGTCAGAGAATAATTGAAACCAAATATCAACCACATTCTGAGGTTGCTTAGGTTGTCTTGGTATGATTACAGGGTTACTGGGTACAGGGGGTGAAGCAGGGACTTGCACCATCTTAGGGTAAATAGTCGGTTGGGGGGGTTCTCTTGCATTTCATGACTAGGAATACTCTGGAATACTTCTATGGCATCTTTAAAGAACAAATTTTGCTTTAGGGGTTCATACATGTCTCCCTTAGGTGCTTCTTTCTGGATCAGAGGTAGAGTATCAACATCATCTCCTATCTTCACTCCTCCTCGAGTGACGATATTAAGGTTGGGAAATTGTCCCTTAGAAATCTTCTTGATATCTGAACTGATAAGGTTAGTTCCTCTTTGTCGTACTCTATCTTCCCACTTTGCAATTAACTCTGGGCAGTCTTCAGTTGTGTGTCTGTTGGTTCTACAGTGAGAGCACCATGGCCACCTTGGATGAGGACAATCTCTGGCCAAGTGACCTTGTTCATCATAGTTATAACATCTACTTGGTCCTCATCCTCCAGTTCTTCCTCCTCTAAAATATCCTCCAGCTCTACCTCCTTGACCTCTTCCTGGTCCCTGAGGGTTTTCATTCACCCTGAATGTTGTTCGGTCCAACCTGTCTACAAGTGCGTCCAACGCTCTACATTGATTGGTAGTATGTGTGGTAGATGCGCAGAAATCACAGTGTGCTATGTTTGGTATTGTCGAATATTTATGCATGATGGGGAACTATCTTAGCCCATGCCTGTGGATTCAACAGATCTCACAATATTCTACTATCAGTGTTGTTTGGCCTCCTGGGAAAGCATGATATGGGGTAGGGTTATGGAATGATGAATTCGTCGACACTTGTACAACTCCTCCCGTGGGTCCTAGTGGGGTTACCATCATATTCTGAGGGGGTCCCAGTCCCCTCATTCTCAGACATTTGTTCGCCAGTTGACCTTCCATATAACATCCAGTGCACCAAACCTGTAGTCGTCCTGGTATGGGTATCATCGGCTCCTGAATCTTTTTTGTCAGTGTTGATATCTACCCTTGTAGTTTCACCAGATTCACATTTACTGGGGGTCAAGTTTCTCTCAGGCTCCTAGCGTATCCTGCCATGGCTTCAATCTTCATCGATTATTCCAAGGCATATGTTAACGTGGCTATCCGTTGTTGTGTTAGCAGAATCTAAGTTAGAGGAAACAACCCCTGAATGTACCACTCCCTTTGATGTTCTTCATGTATTGGATGTGCCAACCTCCCTATGGCATCTTTAAACTTATGATTGTACTCCCAAGCTGATTCGCCTTCCCTCTGCTGGATCTCGTAGCCTGTTTTTCTGACTGAGGTAGTTTTAATTCTGTTATAAACCTTATCCATACCTAGCCAAGTGTGAACACTTAACCTTGCATCCCTGACACTCTTGGTTCAATGATCTTCATGTACCACTTGAGAGCGTGACCTCTCAAGGTAGTCTAGAACTCGACCAGCTTATTCGCATCCAAAGTCCCTCTGGATCTCCAGATTTCTTCACATAGAAACCAGTGTTGCTCAACGTCTTCATCTCCCTTACTCCAAAATTCTGGGTATCGGGCAATCGAAACTCCCGCATGGCTGGCCATTGTTGATCCTGTTGTTCATATCAATGTGAACCCTAACGGTCCTTCTTGTGATATACTGGGGATCCCAATATCCTCCATGTACCTGCACTTCCTGGTTGTGACTAACTAATGAATTGTATTGGAACGGAACTAGCATGAGAAGGTAGTATCGAACTTACTGCTTTTATAGAAGGCACTTGGGGTATGGGTGATTTGGGGCTGGCACCACTGGATTCGAGGTGGTTTTCTTTGATATGGGGGGTCTCGTTAGCTTCCACTGGGATGATCTCTTCGGTAGGATTCATGATCTCTCCTGTTATCGGGGCTGAATCATCTCTTTCTCCTCCAATATTAATGTTGGCTTCCTCCTCCCTTACATCTATATTTTATCCTTCTCATCCCACTTCCTATGGAATTCTTTCTCTCCTTTCTTCTCTCTCATTTAAATTTTGACTGGCCAGTCGTTCCTGTCTTCTCACCTTCTGCAGTTCTTCAATTTGTCTTTCCTCTTCTTCTCCCGATTTGCCTTCTTTCCTCAACTTTTCAGACTGTCTTACGGCTTTCTTGATCTTGTCGTGCCACCACTTCTAAACTATGGTGGCTCTCTTCAAGGCTATCTCATCCCTTCAGTCCATTTCTTGTTGTTTCCCCCCCCCATTTGTCAAAGAACCCTTCCCCTCTCTCATGCCATGACTCTCACCCTGTCTCGCCCTACCCCAAGTGAGGGTGTTTACATTGCCATCTCAATCGGAGACATAATCAAAATCCCTTCCTCCATCAAGAAAACCTTAATCCATAGGGGGATTTATCTCAACAATCTTCCCCTTGTGCCTTTCTTGAAAATTTCCTCTTCTCGCGAAAAATACCGGTGGTTCTCAGCTGCAAATTCCATTATGTATCCCTCTAGCCTAGTGCTAACCCAGAAATCCATAGCTCATGTAACTGGGCAATCTAGCCTCTAGAGTGGTGCTAAATTTTTGGTATCCCACGCACATATCTTCTTGGCCCGTCCCTGGAACTCTGGAGCTTCTTGTAGCCTTTTTATCTAGTGAAAAAATTCTTTCGGGAATTTAACCCATAAAATCTCATACTGGTCGCTCGATCTTTCTGAGTAAAAGATTGCTTCGCAAGTGTTTTCCACTGATTTTCTCCTTAGTTCCACTTCTTTCCATATGAATGCATCACATGTCCTTTCCCACCATTGATCAATGCTAGATCTATGTGTTGGCGGAAACATTCTCCCCACAGGTTCCCTTTTAACGTGGGTCCCGGCAACGGAACCATTTGGTTGGCGCGAATTTGATCAGACCAGGGTCCTTCTCATGTTACCAACAAAAGGCACCATGTAGTCTATAGTGTTGTCATTTTCATCTCCTCCAAAGAGAAGAACTCTCACCCGAATCGCTGCTGAGACAGATAGATAGGGAAGGGTAGGGAAAAGACTAAAGAGGATCCATAGAGTAGTCAAAACTCATTCATCTTCTTACACAAGAGACATTAACAGATCTGAAACATATAAATGCATGAATGGAACCTACTTACATTGCGAGCAAGCATTTAAACTTTGAACCATCAAATAAAACTCATAAGCTATAAGGAAATACTGTAATGCATAAGTAAACATAAAAAGATGCAACATATTTTGAAATTTGGTCCTACTTCCTATTATCTTTAGGATCTTTCTCTCATTACAGACTCAAAATTACATAGCAAGGCTCAGTACAGACTCTTGGCTCTGGACTCATGCCACGGAGCTCTAATTCTCCAACTGATAGGTCCAATTCATTACAGACTCAGAATTGTCTTCCTTTGACTTACAACAATCATCAACAACTAATCCCAAAACATGGGCGACTCTGACCAACCTGACTCAACTCAACCCAACTAACTAACTCATGAACTAATGAACCAACTAATGAGTGAACCCTTTTTCAATTTTTTCGGTCCTATATATAGTTGGGTTGTGTCTTCCTTCTCGGTTTTCATGCTTTCTTGTTCTGTTGCAACCGTTTGATGCTTCGATGGCATTGCGCTAACTTCCACAACTGCTTATGTTTCTCTTTCTCCTGGGCTCTAATGGAGTTTGCACAACTTGTGCTTAGTCAAAACTTGCACAATTCTTCCTCAAAAATGAAAGGCCCAACAACATCACTTGAAGTAGAGGCAAGGGTAGAGTGTGAAATAGTACACCATTGAGTTTAAAAAAATATCGATTGTGTTATGTATATATCCAAATAACCCATATGTACTCCTCAATTATTTGGAGGGTCTACATAATCATTTATGAAAGCAAGTGATTCTCTTTAAACCTAGAAAAATTCATGAGGCTTGTGTGCAAGCATGGTATTTGAAGAATATATGCCATAAGAAAGGATAGCCAATCAGTTCCAAGAGGAAAATATACCAAGATGCTTCTAAGGAGGGGAAGAAGAAGAGGAAATTAAAGGAAAAGGTGACAATAGTCACTGCACATTAGTGCAAGGTGTTAGCACCAAAAGCCACCTCTGGATTGCAGCAGAGGTAAGACTGATACCCATTAGTTTGCATGTCACAAAGAATAAGTTTAAAGGCAGTCTAATGGATGCAAACTTAGGATGATATCGTTCTAACTTAGAAATCTGAGTTGGCATGTAAAGACAAGTGAGATATTGATCTAACTTCAGTCAGTAATTTGCAGTGTAATGGTGAGTAGGAGGGGGAACTTAAGAAGAATGAAATGGCCTACTGTGGACATCTGGTCCTCTAGTAGACTGAAGAGGAAAAACTCAGGAGACAAGATCCTCTTGGTTCAGAGTTTCAAGAAAATGGATGATAAATCGACTGGATCCTCCAATTCCGAGTCATTCAGCGCTGGAAAAACATGAGAAACTGGTTTAAACTGGTCGTAATGTCACTATGATCAATCCTACATCACAAAACACAACTACCCTTGATTGGATCCTCCAATTCCGAGTGTTCTAACACAGTTGATTACAAATATATGAAAGGAAGCTGACTTACATTAAACAGGAAGTCTCAAATACATAACATAAACAGAGAACTAGAGGCCTCATTAAAAACATTACAATCAAAAACCTAGATCAACTATCGACCTCCACAAAAGTATGAAAACTGAGTACTTTTACTCAAAACAAAAATCACAAAAGCATACATCAAATGGCTACATTGAAAGCAACTCGTCTACATGTTTCTTGATAGATGGTGCATGCAGTCTTCTGTCAGAAGGAAGCTCTGTCAGACGCAATTGTGTTCTCAGGATGGACCTACAGACGAATTGAATGGCTAACAATCCCCTTCTTGATTTTCCATTTATGGTGGAGATGATGTTCAACTTCCACCACCAACCTCCATAACTGCTTCATTGGGCTCAGGAAAAATCCAAGTCAGCCCTACACTTGTAAGACATGGAAGCCTCAACATTCGTCATCTAGCTCTAAGTTGGATGCTTGCGGGGAAGCCCAACGACAGTCGTGGCTACTGATGAAGTGACTGGCGTACCCGATATGGAGTAGCATATGGGAGATGTCTAGATGGATAACTGTGGATGGACGAGGCAACTTGAGGATAGTGTGGGGGCCACACAAGTGGGAGATGAGGTGTAATGGGATTCAAGTGATGTGGAGCGAGGTGGCACATGTGGTGGGAGATGAGAGGGGACAGGTATTGGCAGGACGGTGAGTGGAGGATAGATGGAGGGAGCGGAAGTGATGAGGGGCGACCACTTGTCGGCCTAGGATAGGACATAATATGCACATGCGCATATCGGGGCTGCGAAAAGTGGTTTGAAACCTCCCCACTTTTGGCCTCGATGTGGGTCTTCGGCTAACACGTAGTGCCTCAAAAAACTACGGTTGTTTTCCCTAGTCTGCTCTACACTTTTTATCTTGTGTGCACGTTGAAGCCCTGATATGATCAACGGTCATTGATCTGAGGCGCACCAATCTTGACCACCCAGAATTGTGCGTGTCTTATCATGTTGTGCTAAAACATCACATCGCACCTCCAACTTAGGATATAATCCGATTTGTGAGTTTTTGCCTGTTTCCTTTCATTCCTTCTCCAAGGGATGAATTTCTTAGGAAAAAAACCCCCTGTACAAATAACTGTGATAACACAAGGATCCAAATAACCATTGAAACCATTGTAATATCGATGGTCATATCAAATATAATTGTTGGAAGCTACATCCAGAGTTGAATCCAAAGAACCGTAAGAAGGATTCCAAGAAGAAGAACCTACATGTCATGGATTTAGGAAAGCTAGTAGAGAGCAACTTAGATGTGGATGAAAGGATTGTTTGCACTACAATGAAAAAGGAGGTGAATTTGGGTAGCCTTCATCACAAGTACAAGAAGGAGATGACTAAGCTCTTCAATATTAATATCTCGAACAAAAAAACCAAGCTGGATGCACTATTCGATTTCAGTTCATAGGCCAACCTCATAGCAGAAGATCTAGTCAACAAGCTTGGATTGGAATTTCATGATCATCCTAATCCATATGCATTGGGATGGGTAAATGAGGATGCAAAGATCAAGTTCACTAAACAATGTAAGATCAAATTTTCTATAATTCCATATTATATTGATGAAGTGGAGGTAGATGTAGTACCACTTGATGTGTGTGGTGTAGTGTTTGAAATCCCCCACATGTATATTAGGGATGCAATCTTCACAAGGATAGAAAACTAGTACCGCATGATCAAGAATAGGAAGTCTTTCATCATCAATGCACACAAAGGTAAATCTAATATCTCACCGGTAAGTTCCAACCAAGCTAATAAATTTATCAATTCTAGTAGGAGGTTTGTATTTCTTTTCTTAAGAGAGAATTAGTTTGTTGATGAATCAGTAAAAATAAACGCATCTCTAGAGGGATGTACTAAAAAGTAAAAATTCCAGTTGGAGGAGTTTTTTCAGACATAGATATAAGTGTTTCAAGATCCTAAAGGGTTACCACTTTGAAAAGAAGTGGAGCTCATGATATAATTGTTGTCTGACTCCCCATTACCAAATATTGTGTTATATAGAAGGTCTGTCATAGAAGCAGATGAAGTGAAGAAACAATTGTAGCAGTTGTTGCAATAGGGAGTAATTTGACCAAGCACCTCTCCTTGTGGGTCACCTATCATCTTAGTGCCCAATAAGGATGGGACTTGATGAATGTGTGTCGACTATAGATATTTGAACAAGATCACCCTCAAGAATCGACACCCTTTTCCTAGGATTGATAATTCATTAAATCAGTTGTAGCATGCCAAGTACTTCACCAAGTTGGATCTCAAATCAGGATACCACTGGGTACGAGTTGAAGATGAATACACCTAGAAGACCACCTTTAAGACAATACAAGGTCTATATGAATGAATGGTAATGCCTTTTGGTTTATATAATGCACTAGCTACATTTACGTGTTTAATGAATGATGTATCATGACCCTTTCTAGATTCATTTGTGATAGTGTATTTAGATAATATATTGGTTTATAGCTCTAGCCTGGAAGAACATTTCCCAAGTGTCATGCAAGTGTTAGAGACTCTACAAAAGCATCAATTAATGGCTAACCTTAAGAAATGTGAGTTTTCTCAACAATCATTAGTGTATGTGATTGGTGGAGGGGAACTCGAGATAGATCCCGTGAAGATGGAGGCCATATTCAAGTGGCCAGTTCCTATTATTGTGTTAAGACCTAAAAAATTCCCAATGTTATGTGTATTACCCCTTTTTAAGCCCTATAGATTGAATTATTACAGCTATAGTGTTATAATTGTATGTCGTCCAAAACCCTTCATTGTAATCCTTTCATTATAATTGTACCCTTTGTCTCCTATATATATATCAAGGATACCTAGTCTTAGGATCATCTTATCTCATCTCATATTGTATTATGAATTGGATACATTGTAAAAGGAGTTTTCCCCCTCAAAGTGTACTATATTCATTGAATTTGCATCATTTTTTAAGGCGTTGGATCATAACATTTTGTATCAAAGCATCAATCCTAAGGTTTTTCTTCTCCAAGAAAGTCATATTAGAATTTTCGCTATAACTTTTTTTCTAGGCCGATTGAGACAAAAAATTGGATTTTTCTTAGACGACATATCAAGGTACTTTTTGGTACAATTTTTAACTTCTGATTCATTATACTTTCAGAGATATATCATATGCAAGATAGGGATTTTGACTCATCCTGAATTCAATTTTAAACTAGCCATCTTAGGATTTTCAATATAACTTTTTTTCTAGGAGGTTTTAGATAGTGAAACTTGATGGAGACTAATGAGACATCTCCTGGTATAGGTGGTCCAAATTTCTGAATCAAGTATTAAATATTGGACACGTGGAATTACGTACAAGTTCACTCTCCATAAAATTCCGAAAACTAGCAAGGTTTCAGAAAGTTAACATAACTTTCACTTGGCACATAAAAAAAAATTCAAACTCGTGGCATTGTAGATAAGATATATCAAAGTACATCAGAAGGAAGTTTGGGCAGGAGGATAGACTCCAAATTAAGGGTTTGAAAGGTACGTAACTTACAATTAGAATATTTTTTTATTGGAAGATTTGTTTTTGGTGATTCAAAATTTGCGATAAAGAGGAAAAAGAGGAGAATTATTATTTTCTCGCATGGCTCCAAAGGCTCCTCCGAAATTTTCTTCACCAACTAAACCTATAGAGATCTCAACCATGATTCAAGATAAAATCCAAGAGATCTATCATCGGATGGAAAAGAAGATCATTGAAAATAGGGAACAAATAGAAAAGAAGATCATTGAAAATAGGGAACACATGGAGAAGAAGATGAATGAAAATAAGAATGACATGGAAAAAAAGATGGATGAAAATAAGGAAGAGATAAAAATAAATATGGAACAAATCGAACATAATATGGATGAAATGGAAAATAATATGGATAAGAAGATGGATTAAAATAAAGAAGAAATACAAAAATCCATGAAGGAATTGCAAAATTCCTCTTCTTTCATGATGTTTCATGCGCTAGATGAGAGACTCCCTAAAGGAGATATCAAAATGCAAGGAAGTAAGGAAAACAAATATAGTATCCAGGTTTAACAACATGTTGATAATAAGCAATTTTCAAGTGGATTTAATTCTAATAGTGAAGTTAATTACGGTGGGTGTCCTAAAATCAACTTTCCCAAGATCGAATTAAAGAAGTTTGATGGAACATAGGTCTTTACCTAGGTGAACCAAAGAGAGAAATATTTTGAACTGCATAATATTATGGATGATAAGAAAAGGATTCACACAACAACTTTGAACTTTGAGATAAAACCATATAAATGGTATCAAGGGTTAATTAAAATGAAGCACATTTTTTATCATTATACTTGAGGTTTATTTACAATAGACTTAGAAGCACAATATGTGAAAGTTTGGGAACATGAATACTTTAGTCAATTGTAAATAATTAAGCACTTAGCTGATATTGAAGATTATAATTCAGAATTCCAGGTATTGTCCACAAGGGTGGATGACATAAGTGATGAACATTTGTTGGAATCTTACATGGGTGGATTAAAACAAGACTTTAAACATAGCTTTTCTTAAGAAATCCTACAAATATTATGGAAACTATGCAATTTGCTTGTCATATTCAAGCCAAAAATAAGGGCACACACAAGTCTATCATTGGAGTATACATAAGAAGCAAAGATCATTTTAGGGTTCATAATACAAGTGTACCTCAAGCGAAAAGGTTGGGACCTCAACAAATGGATGAAAGAAGAGAAAAAGGATTGTGTTTCAATTTTGACAAAAAGAATAGTAAGGGACATAAATGTGATGAGAAGAAATTATTTTACATAGACTGTGAATAGGAAGAATATCAAGAATTGGAACCTCCACAAGATCCATATCTAGAAGAGACTACTCCAACAATATCTTGTCATGCATTGGTCAACATCAGTACTCCACAAACCCTCAAGATACAAGGATGCATAAAAAATAAAAAGGTAACAATTTTGATTGATTATGGTAGTACCAATAATTTCATCAATTAGAAATTGGTAAAAGATATCAATTGATTTGTATATCCCGCACCAAAGTTTCAAGTAATGATTGCAGATGGAGGTACCATAAATTGTTCATGGAAATGTCATAGTATTAAGCTCAACATGG
>JASDQU010585447.1:23117-46075 GCA_032191745.1 Picea mariana
CCATTTATGTCACTTCCTTTTAACATTAGGGCCGACCTGACACTTTCTTATTTTGTAATTCTTTTCTTTAATTGTCTTCAGGGCCTACATGTACAATTCACTTTGTCATCTTCAAAAATTCATTTCTCCTCAACCGTGAGGATCCACGTGACGTGCCACATACCACTGGAAAGGGTATGATGTATACTATCCATCCATGGATGTTGTATCTTCATTTTCATTTTCCTTCATGTCCAAATAACTTCATCAATATTCTGGTCCAAAACCCATGACTAGGGTTGACATCAATGACAACAACCAATCTTCCAACAGAGCAGAATAAGGAGTGGTTCAATGTTGCCCTTTTACTACATATTAGATTTCCTCTGATGCAACAGAAGTTTTCTTCGCAGACGTAGTTGTTGGAGATCGCCATGAAGTTAGAATCAACCCCTATGGGAGAATCCATCTCAAGTATGAGTCAAATCTTGAGTCAGCTAACTAGTTTATCTTTGCAGGTTGAAGATATGAAGAAAGACAAGGGAAAAGATAAAAGAGAAGATATATGGTGCATTAGATGAAAATCAAAAGGCCATGAAAAGGAGAATTGTCCCCTATTTCATGATTATTTGGCATCTGGAGCCCCGAGTCCTTTAAAGAAAGTTACCTTACCATGGTGTGAAGTATGTAGAAATAGACATCGCCCTAGTGAATGCTACTACATGCAAAAATATGTTCAGACACCCACAAATCTGTATTGCACATTCTGTAAGTCGACAGGGCATGATGATAGGGATTGTAGGGCCTATGAACTCATGCATAAAAGGTCAAGGGATATATACAAAATTCAAGGCGAAGTATAGCAATAAGGAAACACTACACAGTATAATTCTCCAGGAAGAGGAAATTCAACCCTCGCGGTGGATTCATAGGAAAAGGACAAGGAGGAGGTATGGGTCGAGGTAGGGGCCAAATCATTTTTTATAACTACATGCAGCCAAGACACTTAGCAAGGGACTGCCAGAACCCTTGTACCACTTGTAGCTACTGCAGCTCATTCGAACATGTTATTGAAGATTGTCTTGTGCTGCTAGCCAAACTTCAGGAGAGACGATGACCTCAGTATAACCTGCAAGTGAAACTGATATACGTTGAACCTCATGGAGAGGAATCTAGAGTCATGGTTATCACTAGAGGAGGCGTTGCTACAGGAGAAGATAGAGTGACCCAAGGAAAGACTACAGAAGAATCAGGATTCAAGAAGGATGTAGATAAGAGACGAGTTTTCGATGCAAAGAAATAAAAACAAATATTTGAGGAGGAAAGAAAAGAATTTGGGAGAGACCAAGGTTCTTCATTGAAGACATGACCAGAAGTAAAAGAATGTGGAATGCCTCTGGCATTCAATCAGTCTGCTCTGCCAGGAGAAGGAAAAGAGGTAAGCAAGCTCATGGAATTCTTATATACTTGTATTAAGTTGATTCAGGATGAAAGCATTGTACAAGAGATACAAAATTTAATCATATAGTACGAGTTAGGAAAGATAGATCCCTTGTTAAATAGAGAAGTACACCAAGTCTCTAAAAAGAGAAGGAAAAATAAGGAACTACACCTGAATGTTCAAATTGGATAGTATAATATCGACTATGTGGTCCTTGACTTAAGGTCGGAGGTCAATGTCACGATCAAGCAGACCTGGGAACTGATGGGAAAATCTAAGTTGATCTATTCCCCTATAAGGCTTAGGATGGACAATCAACAAGATGTAATCCCCTTTAAAATATTGGAACATGTCCCTATGGACATAGATGGAGTAAGTACGTTTACAGACTTCGAAGTGATTGAGATAGTTGATGATAGCTATCATTACCCTGCACTGTTAGGAATTGATTGAGCTTTCAATAATTCCATTGTGCTTGATTTAAAGAAAAGAAGAATGACGTTTGAAGGAGATGGCCTTAGGGTCATTGCACCTTTGGATCCCAATGAAGGTCAGAGATACACAGAACCCATCAGAGAAGAAGACCACACATATGAACTAGAAAACATATACAAATTAACAGCCAGACAATAGGATTACATTAATCCTACGACAGATGGGAACCTAAGCTGGCAAAGTGACAGCGCATGTTCATTAGATTTAGAAGAAGCACTGGAGAATTGGAAAAACAAAATGTATGAAGTATCTACAAGGAGATGTGTTAGATTAACCTGAGAAGTTCATTGGATCAGCACAACAGTAAGTAACTTGCCCACCTTTGATGGTCAGAATCATTTAGAAGCATTATTGTTGGGCTTTGAAGAAATTGTACCAACACAACAAATATTGTTGGTAATGGATAAGACCTTGAAAGAAACCCCAGCAATATGGTGGGGGACACACAAAAACAACATTACGAACTGGGTAGAATGTCGCACTTTGATGACAACGTGATTTTCAGAGCAAGTAGAAGGTTGTGAAGCTAGGTACACAGGTTGAAGTTGTCTGAAGGACCATGTGCGAAGTTGTGAGGAATCCTGGAGCAGCATTCCTCAAGAGTAGTGGGTGCACAAATTCATCAACACACTGGACACAATCCCTATCAACTGGTATCTTCAAGTAGAACTACACCTCATCACTGCAGATTGGGAAGGTATGACCCAGAACTTTGTAACTACCTTTTTGTTTGAAAGCCAATATCCTACAGTGGATCAAGAATTACAGATTGTAAGACAGAGAGTATTTGAGGAGGCACCTAGCCTCCCTTTGGAACAAGAAGAGGATGAATGGACTGCGCCTCTCCAGAAACTATAAGGATGTTACAATGTCAATGCTGATGAAGATGATGATCCTATGAAGGTGAACATCACCAAAACAGAAGGCCAAAGAGACATAGAAGGACCATGAATTGAGCTACCTTTCATTGGAAAACCAATTAAAATCAAAAAGGTCAATATTGGAACAGAGCAAACACCGAAGCTTGCAAATGTTGGAAATTATTAGGATGTTTCCACTATTGACAAGAGCATAGAGTTACTGCATGAATATCAGGACTTGTTTCCAACCAAGTTCATTGATATGAAGGGAATTAAAGGGCCCATGGGAGAGATGAGGATCCCTTTGAAATGAGATGCAAGGCCAGTTAAAAAGAGACCCTACAGATTGAACCCTAAATATAAGGAGAAAGTGAAGATTGAACTCGACATAATGTTGGAGGTAGGAATCATATAACCTGTTGAAGAATTGAAATGGATTAGCCCTATGGTGGTGCAGGATGAAAAGACCGGAGAGATCAAGATCTATGTAGATCTTAGGAAGTTGAATGATGCATGTTTGCATGACCCATTCCCTACACCATTTACTGACAAAGTGTTAGATAATGTAGGAGGACATGAGGTATATTCTTTTACAGATGGATTTTCAGGATACCATCAAATCCAGATTGCCAAGGAAGATCGTCATAAGACCACATTTGCAACAGAATGGGGATCCTACTAGTATACAATGATGTCATTTGGATTGAAGAATGCCCCAACAATCTTTTCCAGGGTAGTGGTTGAAGCGTTCAAGGAGTTTTTACATAAATTTTTGGAAGCATATTTTGATGATTGGACATTTTTTAGCTTATTAAAAAATCATATTGAATGTTTAAGACTAATGTTGGATAAGTGTAGGCAGTGTTAGATTGCCTTGAACCTGAAGAAGTGCATCTTTTTTTCACCCTTTGGAGTGTTGTTAAGTCATATTGTGTGTAAGAAAGGACTGTTGGTAGACCCATCTAAGATTTATATTATAGTTTATTTTCCCCCTCCTACTTCAGTCAAACAACTACACACTGCGCTGGGACACACTGGATACTACAGGAAGTTCATTAAAGGCTATGCACAGATCACAGCACCCATGGAGAAGATTTTGAAAAAAGACTATTAGTTTCATTGGATAGAAGAATGCCAGTAGAGCTTCGACACACTGAAACAGAAAATGGTTACTACACCTATTCTGGTTTTCCCGGATTGGAGCAAAGAATTTCACGTGCATGTCAATGCATATTCTATTGCACTAGGAGATGTGTTAGCACAACTGGGAGTTGGAGACATTGACTACCCATTATCCTTTGCTAGCAGGAAGATATCAATAGTTGAGATTAATTATGCCACCACTGAGAGAGAAGGGTTAGCCATGGTGTATGCGTTGCAGAAGTTTCGCCACTACTTGTTGGGAGGACACTTTAAAATGTTTATTGATCACTCCACGCTAAAATAATTATTTAACAAGCCAGTGTTGGGGGGGAGAATATGCAGATGGCTTCTGTTATTTCTGGAATATGATTTTGAGATCGTGGTTAAGCCAGGAAGAATGAACAAAGGTCCTGACCACTTGTCGAGGTTGGAACATGGGGAAGAGCCTACTAATTTGGAGGATACACTGTCAAATGCACATTTTTTGGCCATTAGAAATATTGATGATCACTTCACGAAGATAGTCCAATTCCTTTCAACAGGAATGGAACTCAGTGAATATAAAATCACCCAGAAGAAACAACTGGTAGTGTGTGTTGCAACCTTTTCACTTATAGTTGGACAACTATAAAAGATGGGACCTGATGAGATATTGAGGAGGTGTGTTATAGAGGCAGAGTGACCATTGATCCTCGCAGAAACTCATGAAGGCATCGTAGGAGGACACTACGCAGGAAAAGTAAAAGCACAGAAGGTTCTTAGAGCTGGCCTCTGGTGGCCTACCTTACACAGAGATGCTAAGGACTATTACAGAGACTGTGATGTATGCCAAAGAGTTGGGAAACTGTCCAGAAGAGATGAAATTCCTTTAGCACCACAACTGACCCTACAAGCATTTGAGAAATGGGCCATTGACTTTGTGGGACCTATAAACCCATCAGGAAAGCTCACAGGAGCCAGATACATAATCACTATGACAGAGTACTTGACCAGATGGGACGAAGCAAGAACAGTTAGAGATTGTAGTGCAACTACAGTTGTGCGATTCATATTTGATGACATCATAACCAGGTTTGGATGCCTGAAGATCCTTATGAGTGATCAAGGCACACATTTTATTAATAAGACCATTGAAGCCTTGACCAAGGAATTTGCAATCCATCACCAAAAGAGCACACCCTACCACTCACAAGCGAATGGGACAATTGAAGCATTCAATAAGATCTTGGAGACAACGTTGACGAAGATTTGTAGTGTGAACAGGGATGATTGAGATTTAAGAGTACCAACAGTACTATGGGCCTATAGAACCACTTGCAAGAAGCTAACAATGCAGACCCCCTTTAAGTTGGTTTATGGTCTCAAAGCAGTTGTCCCAATGGAATATTTGATCCCAAGATTAAGAATCGTAGCCTTTACAGATATGGATGACACTGGTGTTTTTCAAGAGAGGCATGCGCAGTTGGTCGAGCTGGAAGAAGATAGATTTATTGTAGGATTCCATCAACAGGTACAGAAGCAAAGAGAAAAGGCCTACCATGATAGACACATCAAGAAGAAGGCATTTAAGTAAGGCGATTTGGTACTGATATATGATAGCAAATTCATGAAGCATCCAAGAAAATTCAGAACACATTGGCTGGGGCCATATGAGGTTGTCTATGTCATGGAAGGAGGAGCTGCACACTTGAAGAACTTGAATGGAGAATGGAAGGAAGGTTTGGTGAACGAGAGCCAGTTGAAATTGTACTATGACAACCAGCTGCCTTGCAGCTCTCACTAAAAGCATAAGGAAAAGGATCCATGTACTAGGTGCAGTTGAAACTGGGTACCAAACACGGGAAAGACAGTCTGCACATAGTGGGGAAGGAAAGAGCAGAAAGCACAGGCTGCTCCGCACAACCTAAAGATGAAGAAAATCAGAAGGGTCATATCTGAAGTGCCTCAGGATGAGTCACAGGTGAGTGTTGGGGGTCTGTTGGCCCTTGGGTATGAAATTAAGTGAAGAGTAAAGTAGAAAAGACAGAATTTGAACTACGTGGAAGACACAGTGATTGATACTAGGTCGAAGTGAGAAGAAGAGCAGAAAATATGGAGCGAAGTAAGAGAAAATGATTCGTTGGATGAGGAGATCAAGGATGACAGATCAGCAAGGAATACAGATTGTGGACAACTCAGCAAGAATAAAAAGCTATCGTTGGATGCTTTGGAGCATCGCGTGAGAAGGAAGGAAAGGCAGGTTGGTGAAGCCCTGAAAACATGGGTCAAATTGACCTAGGGTTTTAGACACCTGAGGTTTTGGTATCTAGGGTTTTGACACTTAGGGTTTGGCCTAAGGTTGTCGGTGAGCTATTGTAATGTATAAATAAAGGTCAATAGGATCTGGAATGGGTTGTTTTCATTGTTGTTGTTGTTATTGTTCATTCCAAGTTCATTATCATTATCAGTGACTCTTGTAGTGAGAGAGAGAAGCATCGAGGAGTGAGGGAAGTCTGTGTTGTAATATCTTCAACTGGGTGCGCAGATCACCCTGCAGCTGGGTGCGCAGGGAGGTAAGACAGAGAGAAAGAGAGAAGATCTGCTAGCTAAGAACACAAATAAGAATTGTATGCTTTAACCTTAATATATTATAAAGCACAGTTCAGTGGACGTATCCCTAGGGAGAGGGTGTTCAGTGGACGTATCCCTAGGGAGAGGGTGAACCACATACATCTTTGTGTTGTGTGTGATTGATCTTGTGTTCTCTTGTTTATAGATATACTGTTATTGCATTGTTGTGCTATATCTGATAGATAGTTGTGCGAAGTAGATCTAAGATGGAAATTGATATCTAGATGTTGTGTTGTTCTTGTATCGGATCCACTTTGTATTCCCTTGGTTGTATACAATTGTTTCCTACAACCCCCCATAGCTACTTCAGGTGAGATTGCATCTCCCTCGCAGGTGTTGCCAAAAGGGCCAGTAGTTAGGGCTTGTTGGTGTGCTCTTGGATTTGAACCCTGGGTCTGCCCCTGTGCCAACATGAGGCATCAACAAAATATCCATATTATTGGTATAATAACCAATCATAGGAGTAAGCTCTGAGTAACACATTCAGTTTCCTAAGGCCATGCTAAACCCAAACATTGGATGAAATGGACTCAAGAATTTTTGTTATGTTCAAAGGTGACACGACTATTGCTGATAGGAGATAATATTATTTTCCCACCCTTCTTTGTTTTTCATAGTAAAAGAAATGCTATGATACAGGAGAGGAAACGAGTGTCATGGGTAAATAACTAGTTCCAAGTAGTGGAACATAACTATGCTCAAAGTAAGGAAATGCATGTGGGACATGGACACTCGGAGGGATGTTTCCTCTTCGAGTAAAGGGTGTTAAGCTACAAAGGATATATGGAAGGCATTGCTTGGCTAATGCTGATAATTGTTGGGGTGAGAGGCTTATAACGAGAAAGTGGGAGTTAGCATTAGGCTCAACAATGCAAGTAGGATAATGGGGTGCAATTACAACTTAACTCAAAAGTGTCTTTTTTCATAGATTTAGTCCCCTAGGCCCAAAAAAGTATAAAATAATGCCTAGGATAACTCTTCTAGCCAATGGTGACTAGAGAATTCCTTTTTTGTAAGTAGTCTATTTGGTCCAGAAAAGGGTTAAACTTATACCAAAATAGATGTCCTTTCAAATCCATTTAATGAGTGTGAAAGAAACAAGTACACTTGACAATCTTTTCATTTTTTCAGGAGTCAAAAAAGAGATTAACCAAGACTTAGTGGGAGTCCCATAGGTAGTGTTCAGAATGAGATTAAGTAATATTATTGAGGTTTGAATGAAAATTCATATCGAGACTATGGGGGACTCCCAAACCTATGGAGTAACTTCTGCATGGGCACCGGATGACAAAAGTGTGCTAACTAGGGTACCCATGTTTGTTGAGTCTCTACCATTTAATAACGAGACTTCTAGTGACAGCAAGAAGGTTCTGTGTCACTAAAAAATGGGTTCATAACTAGGGCATATGAATCATGGTCATAATTGATTGTTACACATGAAATTTTCACACCTAGGTACCTCGCCCTAAGTGTCGTAAAGTGTCGTATAAGTGTCACATACACCTTGACACCATGGAATAACCTATGTCACAATCCCTAGTCAATGTGGAGGAGGGATATATTACATGAAAGAAAAAATACTAAGTACACATGAATTATTATTAATATTCATGGAAAATAAATTGATTAAGTGAGAGAATCAAGTGCACATGAATTATTATTAATATTCATGAAAAAGAAAGTAATTAAGTGTGAGAATCCACCTCACATTTGGTTTCCTATTTTTTAGGGAAGGTGGAGGATCTCATGGATGGTTGAAATATTTCCTCCTTAAAATCCTTGAGAGATATTTCCTCCCCAAAATCCTTAAGAGATATTTTCTCCCTAAATATCTTAGAGGTCCCTTTCTTAGTGGATCTGATGAGAGATTCTCTCCATGGTGGTTAAAGTCTCCAAATCTTATATAATGAGGGATTTCCATGGAGGAAAGGGGGAATGGAGATTAAGAATTATACCAAACTTATGATCTCATGAGTGGTATGTCATTTGGAGCATCAGCATTCTGTGTGTGGATGGTTTAAGCAAGGGTTTGGACAAGGGGAGCTTGATGAAGCTGTTGCACTCACATCTATGGTTGTAAGTTTTCTTCATTGTTGTTCTCATTAATATAATATGCTTGGCCTGTTTATTTCAAGTCTGTGTTTGATCTCACATGAATTTGTCTCTAATAGACAGATCTATTTTGAGTTAATCTCAGTAGAGTAGGAAGTTGTTTGTATCTTTGTTTGTCTATAGGGCTTATCGAGGAGTTTAAGATTGGAGCTCAACTCGGACTGTGCAGGGACAAACACCGGTAAAAAGGTACTTCTTGTCTCCTTCCTCCTCACACATTAGTTTATCTAGATCTAAAAGGAAGTCAATGTCCATGTTAAGCAGCTTCTGTCTTAAGAGTTAAGAGTCTAGCTCTCAAGAGGAGATCTACCTGTCCGTGGGGAGATTTTCCTACAACAGAAATTGGCGACTCCACTGGGGAACGAATCGAAATTTTCAGTTTTGGTTTTCCTCACAGACCTTTTCTTGCCCTTTGTTCTTTTTAGACCTTGTTCACCCTATATGTTTGATTTCATATGTTGATTGAATCCTAATTCCATCACATTCATCTTGATTGCCAAAGTTTGACTGGATTTTTGGGTTTTTTGGACAACTTTCTGAGCTGTGGAAGCTTGACGCTCCCCTTCCTATGTTAGCAAAGCACTGGTGCTCCCCCTTGGTCTTAGATAGAGCGTTATAATGCTCTAGTGCCCCTTACACAAAAGCGCCAAGATTTCCTCTACAAAAAACTTTCCAGAATTGTCTTTTCTGCAGTCCAGACTCTGTTTTTTCCCTTTCTCGGCTTCTTTGTGCTTCAATGCTTCTTCCTATTGACCTTTGACACTCTACTTTCTGAGGAATAAGCACTTTGTTGTTCATATTCTATGACCTTCTTCCTTATTTTGATTTTTTCTTCTGTTGAGAACTTGGGATCAATCCATTGATTTCTTCTCTCTTATCTGACTGAACAGGAACTCTGGTGAAGGGCATCAGAAATCTGTGAATCTTCTTATTTGGTTCTTTCAGGTCATTTTTCTTAGCATCTTTTTTTTGTGAGAAATTCTTGATTTTATTTGTTATCCTTTGTTTTCTTTTTGCTTCTTGTTTCAATCATAGCAAGAGGGTGTGTTGTTTGTGCGAAATCTACTTATGCTTGTCTAAATCTCCTTGATCTGAAAGGGTAGTTGGCAGGAGAAGTTTTTGCATTGAATTAATCATCATTCGCATACAAATGACAAAGATACATATTAGTGATTGGTTTGCATATTAGAAGGCATTTCTAAAATGTTTTAGCATTGCATTGGATTCGATTGAGAAACAATTGATTGAGGACATTCCATATTAGTGTCTGATAGTGGAAACGACTCTTTCTCTCTCCCTTAAATAGGTGTTCATTGAAAAGAAACGATTGCTTATCATCTTTTATGCATGCTTTGAGAATTGATTCATCATTCCATCAGTTTCACTTTCATACACCCTTTGAGTAAAGAACAGTTGTAAAATGAATGCTAATTAAAAATTATCTAGAACTTTTTTGTTTTTAGGATCTTCCACCAACAGTAGACTAGGGTTAGCACTTTGGATTAGGCTGTGAGTAAAACTCTCCAAATTTTTCAAAACAAACATTAGCATCCTGAGCTAGGGAGAGTCAAATCCAATTGTCGCATCGGTTTTCTGGGATCCCCCCTCTTACACAAGGGTTACGCACGAGGTCACATTCGGGTGAATTACGGAGATTATCCCTCTGTGGTTCAATTGTTTGTAGTGGTTGGATCGTATATTGGGGGTCACTTGGAGGTATACCCACGTTTATGTGTGGGAGCCTCTCGGGTTGATTTCAGACTTGTTATCATGCCCATACGTTTCCAATCGGACTGTCGACTGTACCCGCCCAGGGACTCACTACAAATTGGTGTTTTTAGTTGCCATAATCTTTAGGTACTTACACAAGGTGATGGTGAAGGGAAGTCTCACTGTACCTGGAATAGACATTGGTCAAACTCACTCGAGCTCCTTGGAGGGTAAATCCACAATTACTACATGGAAGCTTGCCCCAAGGTGAAAGTCTGTTAAGCAGGTCACCATTGTAACTATTCCACCATATCCTATCCCCTTCTCGACTTGATCACACGACGTTGGATTTCATCACCAACTAGTATGATCATCGAGAGAAGTTTTGTTTGCTTGGTTGATTTCTAGATTTTATTAGCGTATGTTGTTTCTTTTTGTTAGTTGGCCCTAGATTTTTAGTGTGTTCTGTTTATTCTCCATAATTGAGCCTATAGACGATAAAGGTCTTCACCAATCACGTAGGATGCAAGGGCTGCCTCCGGAAGGCTATCAACCCTTACCTCCTAACCCTCCAGAAGAAAACTACCATAGAGAGGTAGAAAATCAATCCGACGCTGGAAGTGTTATTTCTCCTCCGTTAGATAACTCAGAAGGCACTTTGGTTACAGTTGAAAATCCCACTACATCTGTGTCAGTAACCCCTCTCGAACCACTTTTTCTTCGTTTAGACTCCCTTGGGAACATCATAGATGAAGAGGTCCCATGATTACCGAAGAGAAATTTTACCGAAACATATATGTGGTCCACAGAACCAATCTTTGGTGATGAGTATAGGACTCATGGTCGTCCTAGCACCGCAGTATATACCAATCCCACACCTACTCGTTCTGTATGGAGGACTTCATCAGGACATGATCTCTATGACCATTTCGAATCCTTTCGATAACCCTTTCATCCTCATGACCCTCCTAGTGAAACAGGACCATCGGGTCAAACCATGAATCACCCAGACGATCAAGTCATTAACCCTACTTCTATGCCAACACAAGCCCATCCTAATGCTAGACTCATCCCCTCTACTCATCTCCAAGGCACTTCAATCCCTACCCTCGTTTCTACAATAATTTACTCTATAGCTCCACATGTTCCACACGATCCTATTGGGACATCTGTTCAGTTGAGAATGCAGACCCCTGCTAGCCAAACACAAATGATTGGAGGGCAACCACCATCTAATGAACTTGTCCCTCCTGAAGAACTATCATTATATGGTGAGCCTACCCCTCCCGGGGGACAGCCCCCTTTTCATGCTCCTCCTAGAGGGCAACCTCTGTTTTCCAGTCATACCCCGGTCGCTAATCCACCGCTGGCAAGGGGGCAACCTTCGTTTGCTGGAAATCCTTCATAATCATGGGGAGTATCTTCAGGAGGCACTTTTATTCAACCCCATGTTGGGGGGCACTCGTATAATAACCTACTAGGAGGAGTATCAAATCCTGTTCCTTCCGGAACATCTTACAGACAATCTTATCCAGGTGGCATCCCAAACACCACCTGGAGTTCTCTGGGACCACAGTCTTATCCTCCTCATGGGTCTAATATATATCCGCCTCTAAGATCTACTCCTTACCATTCTCAAGGGAAAAATGTTTATCCTCCTCATGGGAAAGCAAATCAACTAGCCTATAATGCTCATAACCCACCGGGTTATGCAAATGTTTCTCATCCATCATTGAATCCTGCTTATCCTGACCAGCAACAATCGTATGTAGGAGGACCTACTGGTTATAACTATCCACCTAACCCAGTTTATGGTCCTACTAGTGTTCCTATGCCGCACCAGTATCATCCACAAATTAACTGACATCTACCTTTCCTTGCTACTCTAGATCTCCCAGACTTGTCTCGGTTAACTAATGATCCTATTTTTCATTCACTGGTTTGGCTAGTCATTCCAGCTAAACTTCCTTCTGATATTCCGAAATTTGATGGAAAATCTAGCAAAGATCCAAATAACCATGTGATGACTTTCCATTTGTGGTGTTCATCAAACTCCCTTATGGATGATTTTGTATGTTTGCGTCTTTTCCATTGAACACTTATAGGCTCGGCAGCAAAGTGGTATATTGAACTACCACGTGCTTCTTTTCATAATTTCAATTCCCTTGCCATGTCTTTCCTCGCGCATTTTCAACTACCTATTCGCTACGAGATGAGTACTGAACTGTTGACCTCCCTTTGTCAAACTGACTCTGTACATATCTCTGACCATATTCATGAGTGGAGGTGACAACGAAGGATGATCAAGGTAATCATTCCTGACATGTTATTGGTGGAATGGTTTACTAAATCACTTTTACCCCCGATCTCTCACAATGTCGCTATGGGTGGCGCAGTCACTGAGGAACAAGCCATCGCTCAGGCTCAGTACTTAGATTTGGTTTATTCACAATCTGGTACTTTGTATGATTTTCTTCCAAATGTTGCCTAGGCTAATACCAATCCATCTAAACCGTCATCCTCATCTCATGCAGATGGTGTTATCGGTTCCATCAAAACTCAATCTACTTCCCAATCGCTCACACTCTCCTCTAACTCCCCCCAAACTCAGATCTCTAAGGTGAATGCAGTTCAATATGCCCCTTCACAACAATCCAGAAGTAAGAAGAAGACAAAGAATAAATCAAAAAATAACAATGAACAACCAAAAAATCAAGCTCAAACACCTTCTACCGAAAAGAAAACACAATGGAAACTGAAATTCCCGTGTATCATTTGTGGTGACGATCACTACACTCGAGACTGTCCACTTCGCAATGAAGTGGCCAAAATTTTCCAAGGAAAGTCACAACCCGTTGTGCTTACTCGGCCTTTTCCACAGCAGCAATCCATGGTTGCTCAAAACCCCTCTCCTGGGGGACTTTCTATCCATCCTAATGATGAGGCCTCGTCAAGTGCACATATTTATATGTTTAATGGGATTAATTTGACCACTCTCTCTAAGACATACGACACACCAGGTAACCCTGACAAAGGAAAAGACACTAACAGTACCGGTACTTTGTCGGATCCATCACTGTCCTCTATCAGTATTCCATCGGTTAATCCTCCATATGGACCACTTTAGATTGAGAAACCCACGTTTGACTCTCCTAAGAGCACTATCTGCAAAGCTACCTTTAATCCTAGTTCACGTGTTGCCTAGAACTACAACATTGTTGAAGATTTGACTCAAGCACCGTGTGCTATGTCTGCGTTAGAAGTTCTACAGCACTGCCCCAGTTAATGTATAACGCTCGTGGCTGCTATTGGTGTTGTTGATCCTAAGTCGTCCAACCATATCATGTTTAACCTGGAAAATTATTCCTCTCGTCTCTCCCACCAACTTTCTTTCCAAGTTGATGTTGTTGTTCACAATCAACAAATACACCGAACTATTCTGGATGAGGGAGCCTTGACTTGTGTCATGTCTTTAGCATGTTGGAAAGTTTTAAAATCACCCTCACTTAAAAAATCCCCAATGATGTTACGTGCCTTTGATGGGCGAGGTTTTCATCCCCATGGGATTTTACAATCCATGTCCATCCAATTGGGTGGAAAAACTATTACTGTTGATGTCGAGGTGGTCGATGCTCCCCTCGATTACAAATTGTTACTTGGAAGAAGTTGGTTTTATGCTATGACTATCGTTGCCTCGTCGGTCTTTCGATGTGTACAATTTCCTCATCAGGACAAAATTGTCATTGTTAATCAGTTGGATTTCTGCATGACCGATGCTCGCGTTCCCGCTACCTAAGTGTCGTACCTCGCCCTAAGTGTCGTAAAGTGTCGCATACACCTTGACACCATGGGATAACCTATGTCACAATCCCTAGTCAATGTGGAGGAGAGATATATTACATGAAGGAAAAAATACTAAGTACACATGAATTATTATTAATATTCATGGAAAATAAATTGATTAAGTGAGAGAATCAAGTGCACATTAATTATTATTAATATTCATGAAAAAGAAAGTAATTAAGTGTGAGAATTCACCTCACATTTGATTTTCTATTTTTTAGGTAAGGTGGAGGATCTCATGGATGGTTGAAATATTTCCTCCTTAAAATCCTTGAGAGATATTTCCTCCCCAAAATCCTTAAGATATATTTTCTCCCTAAATATCTTAGAGATCCCTTTCTTAGTGGATCTAATGAGAGATTCTCTCCACGGTGGTTAAAGTCTCCAAATCTTATATAATGAGGGATTTCCATGGAGGAAAGGGGGACTGGAGATTAAGAATTATACCAAACTTATGATCTCATGAGTGGTATGACATTTGGTGCATCAACATTCTATGTGTGGATGATTTAAGCAAGGGTTTGGACAAGGGGAGCTTGATGAAGTTGTTTCACTCACATCTATGGTTGTAAGTTTTCTTCATTGTTGTTCTCATTAATATAATATGCTTGGCCTGTTTCTTTCAAGTCTGTGTTTGATCTCACATGAATTTTTCTCTAATAGATAGATCTATTTCAAGCTAATCTCAATAGAGTAGGAAGCTAGTTGTATCTTTGTTTGTCTACAGGGCTTATCGAGGAGTTTAAGATTGGAGCTCAAATTGGATTGTGCAGGGACAAACACCGGTAAAAAGGTACTTCTTGTCTCCTTCCTCCTCACACATTAGTTTATCTAGATCTAAAAGGAAGTCAGTGTCCATTTTAAGCACCTTTTGTCTTAAGAGTTAAGAGTCTATCTCTCAAGAGGAGATCTACCTGTCTACAGGGAGATTTTCCTACCACATTTATGATGCAAAAATTAAAATTGGCGTGAAAACCTACCCTATATACTAGTGATGGTATATACCTATTGGAGGCACGAACGAGCTAAAGAATGTTGGAAATCCATGAAACCCTAGACAAAACTACTTAAAACCAGGTCTTATGTTGTTCAATTAGTTCATATGGTCTCAAAAATAGGAAAGATAGGGTAAAAACTATATAAAGTGGATGAAAAATTTCTACAAATAGTAAAAAAATAAGAAATTTTCCATATCAGTTGAGTTTTTTCACCCACATAGTGCTTTTGAGGGTATTTTACCCACGATCTTCCAACGAAAATTCTGAGAGCTATGATCGACGGAATTGGAAACCGTCTGGACCAAGTAAGTGCTCATCATGTCCTCTTCCATTTCAATGGTTTAATTTTTACTTGTAGTGCTCAATTTTTTAGTTTTAGAGGCTGTAAATTCAAAACTAGGGTGTACCCGGGCTATAGTTCATCGAGTCATGTACACAACCTCATGTATGTGGGCAAGGAGAAGCATTCCCGCATATATGAAGCCTTATATGCAACTGTGATAATTGTATCTCACGTACAACTCTGTGAACAAGTTTTTTGATAAAAATTGACTCAAAATTTGATGTTTCCTTTGCATGATGGTTATTGAATGGAGAGAAAGAGAGCATGAGGAGGTTGATGTTGCAGTAGAAAGAGATATGGGGGCCCAAAAATCTTAGCAAATATGTGGGATCTATAAATTTTGGGTCATAAAAGAAATGAGGGCCCAAGTGAGGTTGCTCCAAACATTAATTAACTACTGGGATTCGAAGACTGAGTCATTCAATCTCGATGGTAAACCATTGAGAATTGAGGTGAACGATATCTAATTGATCACAGGGTTATCTCGCCGAGGCGATATAGTAAATATCAAGGCCCGAGGGGCTAGAGGTGGGAGGACTATGGAGGATTACATAGCCACCTACTGCATTGTAGACACAGAGAAAGTGGGGAGCCAACTTCCTATTAGGGAGATTTAGAACCTGAGTTTGAAGATCACCATCTCAGTACTCACATGGATATCAGGATCGAACTCATTGCATCAGGGATCGAGGTCACTTATGTTCTATGTTTTGGTGTGTTTGAGACCCATTATTTTGTTGACAAAGTCTCCTCGGACACATAATTTTATTAATAAGGGAAATATAATTACAAACAGAAGTGAGGACTCATAATCTACTTGACCTCACTTGAAGAAGGAGCTTGTTTATATAGCTCAACTCCAAACTAAAATCTAGGAGAAAAACCAATCACATGAGCATGATAGGTTTCCTTTACATAGAAGCTAGGTGTCCTTATCCTAACAAACTAGAATAGATTAATTTCTAAAAATATTTAACCTAGAAAATACTTAGACTATAGAACTTTAGGATTATGAGGCTAACATTCCCCCCTTTAATCTGAAAGTTCATATTTTAAAATACCAAGTTCATCTCTAAACTTAGTGAACTTTATTCTACCCAGATATTTGGAAAAAAATATGAAGTTTGATCTTCAGATGGATAGAACTGAGGCTTGATGATGTCTTTGATGATGAGTTATCTGATGAAGTGGTACTTGGTGTCAACATGTTTAGTCTTTGAATGAAATACTGGAATCTTGGCCATATTTATTGTTTATTGACTATTGATCAATAAAGTAGTTGGTGATTTATGAGTTTCACCAAGATCCTGTAAAATTTTGTGTAGCCATACAATCTCACATGTTGCTTCCCAAGCTAATATGTACTCTAAAACTATTGAAGAATTGGCAATTGTTGTCTGCTTTTTGCAATTCCAAGATATTGTTGTTGAAACCATATTCATTAAATAACCTGAAGTGGATGTTTTATCATCAATGTCACCTACAAAATCAGTATCTGAATATCCAACAAGTGTAAAAATTTTGTTTCTTTTGTAGAGAAGACCAAAATATTTTGTACCTTGACTGTATCTCAGTACCCTTTTTGTTGAATTCTAGTGACTTTCCCTTGGTTCCTGCATAAACCTTGAAAGTATATTGAGTGAATATGACAAATATGGTCGAGTATTTTTCAAATAAATGAGACTTCTAATCAATTGCATGTACCTTGTACTATTTACCTATTCCCCCCCTTCAAATTTTGAAAGTTTCAATTTTTGCTCCATGGGGGCAAGAGAAGGTTTACAATCTTCCATGCCAAATTTATTTAAAAAATTCAGTGGMATAATTAGTTTGACTGAGGAATATTTTATTAGGATGTTGAGATACTTCAACTCCAAGATAATAACGAAGTGTCCCTAAATCAGTCATTTTGAACCCTGCTTTAAGTTCTTCCTTAACCTRTTTGATGTGAGCTTCATTATTTGTTGTTATGATTAAGTCATCAACATAGAGTACAAGTATCACCAAGTGCTTATATTGCATTCAAAAATACAATGTATCATCTGATTCACTTCACTGAAAACCCACCTTTTGTAGGTAATTATTCATTTTTGCATACCAAGCTCAAGGAGCTTGTTTCAAGCCATATAAAGCCTTCACAAGTTTCCAAACTTTTTTTTCTTTTCCTTCAACTTCAAACCCTTGTGGTTGAGTCATGAAAATATCTTCCTTTAGATCATCATTCAGGAAGGCACATTTGACATCCATTTGATGTAATTTCCAACCATTATGTGCAGCCAAATTGATAACCATTCTAAAAGTATTCCATTTAGTTGTGGGTGCAAAAGTTTCTTCATAATCAATTCCTTCCTGTTGAGAAAAACCTTTAGAAGCAAGTCTTCCTTTGTACTTGTCAATTTTACCATTGGGATTGTACTTTACTTGATAAACCCATTTACAACCAATGGGATTAACATCATGTGGGCAATCAACTAAGTTCCAAGTCCCATTTGCAAGTACTTAATCATATTCATTAATCATTGTTTCCTGTCATTCTTTATGTCCAACTGCTTCAGCAAAAGAAGCAGGTTTAGTGGAAGCATGAGAAAAATTAGCTTTTGAGCTTGAAGATCCCCTAGTTCATGTTTTGTTAATTTCATTTGAATGAAAATCTTTGAGAAGTTGTTCGGCCCACTTTGTCCTCTTATGTTGAGGGGATTGTGGATCTGAATCACCATTATTATTATTAAAAAGAGGATTTTCAAAAAATGTGACTCTTCTTTCATCCGAAGTATCTAAGGTTGGAGAAGATTCTTTTGAAGTTTCAGTATAAGAAGAGTCTTTTGTAGTTTCATTATCATATGAATTAGAAGAACTTTTTGATGAAGAGATGTCTTCTAAAGAAATAAAGTCTTTTTCAAACCAAAATGTTTTCTTTGACTTGTTCAACTTACCTTTACCCTTGGTGTTTTTCTTCTCTAAATGACTAGGGAGATGATTAATCTCATGAAAACTTTTACTTTCATTTTTATCAAAAATTACATCTCTACTGACAACGAATTTTCCATCTGAAAGCAACCTAAACCCTTTCTTTTCATCAGAGTATACAATGAAGATACACTTCATAAATCGGTTTCTAATTTATTCCTCTTTTCCTTAGGAACTAAAACATAACATGTTGATCCAAAAACCCTAAGATTATTTACCTTGGGTTTAAAACTGTACCAAGCTTCATAAGGTGTTTTTCCATCTAAATCTGATGTAGGTGATCGATTTCTGAGATAAACAACAGTATGGACTGCTTCATCCCAATATTTTGTGCTCGACCTTTTAAATTGCATCATAGATATTGTCATGCCCATGAGAGTTTTGTTCATCCTTTCATTAACTCCATTCTATTGTGGAGTATAGGAATTATTAGTTTCCTCTTAATTACATTGTCTTGACAATAATCATTGAATTCAGTTGAAGTGAATTTTCCTCCATTGTTTGTTCTCAAAGATGCAACCTTTTCTCTAGTTGCATTTTCAACCATGTGTTGAAAATTTGCAAACTTTTCAAAAGCTTGAGACTTTGCCTTTAAATCTTACACCCATGTCATTCTAGTGTAATCATCAATGAATAATATAAAGTATCTACATCCACCAAAAGAAGATTCCATTGGACCACAAATATCACTATGAATCAACTGCAAATATGTTGTTGCTCACCATGCGCTGGTTGGAAAAGCTTCTTTCTTTTGCTTGCCAAAAAATACAAGCTTCACACTTAGAATTTTCTCTCTTGAAAGTTGGAAAACCCTTTACCAAATCTTGGGACTTAAGTTTCAAGAGACTATCAAAGTTTAAGTGACCAAATCGGAAATTCCATAATCTGAATGAAGCCATTTTGGAATTCATTGTTGCTGCAAAATCATGCTTTCTTGGGATAACTCTTCCCTTCATTCTTAGCAATTTTCCATCTTCATATCCTGTCATTGTTGTTTTCAAGTTATCCTTCTCTAAATTAATATTGAACAAACCATCTTGCATGATGATTTGATGTCCAAGTTGTCAGATTGTAACTAAGGATAACATTTTTTTCTTAAAAGTTGGTACATACCAAACATTGGAAATCCATTTTTCACCAATTCCAGGGAGAAAGACTTTCACTAAACCTTTTTTTTGAGGTATATGAGTTGTATCATCAACCAAATAGATGGGATTTAGTTGAACATATTGATAATTCCAAAACTAGTCTCTGCGATAAGTCATATGTTGAGTAGCTCATGTGTCCAATATCCAATCATTTTCAAATGAATCTTCTTGTTGAACTGTTGTAAAAAAATATTCATATTGATCATCCTGGTAATATTCATCCTCTGCATATTGAGTTGATGGTTGAGAATTTGAATTTGATGTCTGCTTAAACTTTGGCAATTGATCATTTCTTGTTAGAAAATTTGATGCATAATGCCCCATCCTTAAACATCTCACTTGACGAAAATTCCCCTTGTCTTCCTGACTTTGCATTATTATTGGGCAAATTACTTTGAAAATTTTGTTGATCAAAATTGCTACAACCTCTACCTTGACCATGACCTCTGACATGGCCTCAATTAGATGAATGATTCTGAAAATTTTCAAAATTTTGTTTACCTCTTCCTTTAGAACTTTTAGCTTTAGTGAAAAGAAGATCTTTTCTTGATTGTTTTCGTTTTCCAAATGATTTACTATGTTGAGCCAGTAATTCACTAAGTGAATCAAAGGTCACAATTGATAACTTATCAGTTATTTGCAAAGTCTCAATAAAATGATTATAATATGGAGGCAAGCCATTTATTACAATGGAGACCAAAAAACTATCTTCAAGCTTAGGAAAACAGCCTTTAATGATTTCCAGATGAATGTTCTTAATCCTTGAAATGTATTCTAATACATCATCATTATCTACTAATATTTGTTTAAGCAATTTCATTTGTAGATCAACTCTTTGAGATGCAACAGGAGTATCAAAAAGTTTCTTAAATTGATTCCAAGTAGACCATGCATCTTTGGAATTCTCAATATGTACAAACATTTTTTCAATTACAGAAGAGTGCAATAATGAAAGTGATTTTTTATCTTTTAATTGTCATTTTTCTAAAGAATTAGCATCGGTTGGATTAGTTGGAGCAGTATCACCATCACAAATATCACGCCATAATTCATTATAAATCAACGTGTTTTGCATGTGCCGACTCCAAGATTTGTAATTCTTGGGTCCATCTAACTTATCTGATTCTGTGAATAGATTGATTAATTTAGACATGATGGTAGATTTCCTTATTGAAAAATTGCAAGTTAATGATCACACCACCACACTAAATAATACTCAAAACACCAAAAGAGAGACACAAGGCGCCAAAAAGAAAGAGTACACAATCCACGCAAAAAGAGCACTTTTAAGGGCTTGGCCTTGGCCCTTTAAAAGTCTCGTTAAAAAAAAGAGTTTGAGAGAGTATTGCACTAGACTCTTCTCAACTTCTGAGTTTCAAGACTACAAACAAATCTTTCAAAATTTGACCCTTTTACAAGATTTATAGCCTTTTACAAATATCAAAAATGTGCCCCCCCTTGAACTAGAAAAATCAAACATGAAGTAACACTTCTCAAAAATTAATAACCCAAATCCTTTTACACAAAATTGTCTCCCTTTAAACTGAACATCATAATTCAATCCACTTATCACTCCACTTTATCACTTCAAAAATTACATTACATAAAGTTATAACTTCTTATCACTCCATATCTTATTCCTAAGCAATGTCTTGTATACAATATAACCCCTTTTTGAAATAAATTAAAACATTGCTTAAAAAATATGTAAAATCCATGCTTTGAAATATCTTTCACAATTCCATTTCTCATTTAGCCATACTTTAAACTCTATGCTTTATGTGAAATGATTTACTTGTCTCCCAAAAATTTAACAAATAACATTTCTCTTAAAACTTGTGCCAAGTTGTCTTATATGCAAAGCATGGTTTTATAATAAGTGGAATGAAACCGATATAATTTCCAATTAAGCCGTTCAAACTTCAAATCCATGACACCTACCACGTTGCAATCCTTTAATCAATGAATAGATGATTGAATTTTGGAGAAAATCTTGGAGCGACTAGAGTTGAGTACGACATGCAATTGAGGTGGAGAGTGTGCACACGGAACTAAAATCATTGAAAGCATAATTATTTTGGAAGGGCACACAAACAAATGGAGTGTCAATCATTGTTTGAACCAAGTGATGGAGGGCACACAAGAAAATTGCAAGTGTGGATACAGGTTGTGTTGGATTACTGAGAGGGGGGGTGAATCAGTAATAGAGCAATTTAACCATATAATTGTTGACGGGCGAAAATGACCGTCCGTCAACTGGGAGAGTGGAACCGGTCCGGGGTTGTCTAAATAACCCAAGCCATTTGGTATGGACCACCCTGACGAGTTTAACGGCTCCGTTGGCCGCTCTAAGGTCTCGCAAGGAAACCGAAGAGAAAGTGATTTAAGATAAATGATCTAAACTAAGGAAACTAGAAACTAATAAAAACTAACTAAAACAAACTAACTAACTAAATAAAAGAAATTAAACTAAAACTAAGGAAACTAGAAACTAATAAAACAACTAAAACTAACTATACTAATCTAACTACAAATTACTAACTACTTATATACACACAAACTACTAACTATGATCATAATAACTCAAATCAACTACTTAATTGTCAGCTGCAATCATTATTTATTTACAAATATACAATATGGACAGATTACAGATTTGATTAAAACCTTCAAAAATCATGTGTTCGCTGCCCTAAGACAGCCAAGGATCTATTTTTTATCTTTTTATATCTTATAAAACAGAAACGAAACTAACTACAATTAAATAATCTAATCTAAATCTAACTAAACTACTAATTAATTAAATAATGAATATCTATCTAATTAACCTGGATACGCTCCAAGTTTGCCCTGTGTAAGATGACTTCCTAAGCAGATTGGAGGAAGAATTTCACACCATTTAGCCCATAAGCTTCTCGCAAGGGATCATCTATAATGCTTCCTGAAGTAAGTTACAGGACAAACAAGACATAAAAGAAATCATAACAGTTTTCAGATTATGAATTTATGCAAGAGGGAAACCTACAATACAACAAATTCATATATGATAATCCAATTCATAAAGAAGACAAGGCTATCATTCATAAACTGAATCCTTAAACTGTTATATCTTTTACCAAATTGGAAGCAACAATATATGCATAACAATAAGAAATTATATCACTTGAGTTTAATTTAGACAACAAGGTGATACTAAACCAGACACAATATGATATACAAAACTTGGAACAAAGTGTCAATGTATTGAGAAGCAAAGGCTATAACAACGCATCAATTCTGCTCCAGTTTGAATTAAGCTCACATATCCTT